>CANYBF010031780.1:0-17408 GCA_948192965.1 Dalechampia spathulata | reverse complement strand
TATTCTCTTTCATCCATCCATTCCCCTCTCTCAATGCATGTTTTCATGGTATAAGCATCATTTCAGCACATATAGCCATCAAACAAGTCATAGAAGCATCGTTAAGAACATAGTAGAAAGAATTATTGACTTTAAGATCTTCCTACAATACAAGGATATCAAAAGGGGCCATTAATGAACCAACAAACATGAACTTAGCATAAACCTGTAATAAGAAGCTTGCTAACGTGAACCCGTAATCTCGATATAAACGGCCTCTAATGATAACTTCTAGCTCTCACACTTTCTTTGGTGCTTAGGAAATGTAATTAAGTGTGTGGAAGGGTTTAGGAAAGAAGAAGGTAATAAAAACCTAAGGAAAACCTTCATATTTATCCGTTTGACTCATTAAAATAAGTCGCGTACAGTCGTACGGACCATAGTACGCCCGTACCGAATTAAGGCTTCTAATGGACATAACTCCTGCGAGCAACGGTATGCCCGTACCTCCATTTGGTACGCCCGTACGTGCTCAATTTTACTGACAAACCAAAATTCCTGCGAGCTCGCGTCTGGCCGTACCGCCCTTTGGTATGCCCGTACGGCCATCAGGAACTAAAACCCCTTCATCTACCCTGTTTGGTACGCCCGTACGGAAATCCGTACGCCCGTACCCCTCTCAAAATTCCCTTAATGCTCTTCCCTTACCCCAAACAAATACATCTAAGCCACCTGTCAAACATTAACACTTCTAACACTCACTTACAACACTCCCAACACGGTAGTTGCCCCTCACACATCCAAGAATCTCAAGAAGGCGGCAACACTCTCACAACTCAACATCTAAATCATAGAACACATACATCACATTACCATAAACATGCATTCTCATATAAACAACATCACATCATATCCATCAATTACATACATACACATATACATACAAACTATTAGGGTCCTAAACGCGGGTGTAACAGAAAACCTACAAAGGTGGCTTAGAAATTATACCTACAGTAATAGCAAACTACCCTTGAAGCACTCGGACTGATCCCGCTTCACTCTGTCCAATCCAAGGATTTTGCTATAATCATCAAGAAAAGGGTAAGATCCTACTCTATCTGGTCTATCACTATACCAATTATCAAATCTTGATGGCAAGATGGGTCAATAAATAAAAACTATATCGACAGTTCATATCTAGCTACCCTCAGCTCTGATTGAGTAGTCACCAGGTTACGACTGCATAATCTATAGATAGCAGTGAGATCTATAATGCCCTTTACAGTCAGCAATGACCCTGTTGTGGTAAGGTTAATGTTAAACATATTGATCAGATATGTGACAAGCCCTCTCCAGTAGGCACAAGCATCTTCAGTATCAATATCATGCTCCAAGAGACTCTGAGGATAGCAGTAAACTCCTCGTACATCGGATATAGCTTTATGTATCCAAATCAACAGACATGGGTCATTGGATCCTAGAACTGCATAACAGCATGCAAAAAAGTGGAATTTATGGAGACTTACCAAAATGTCTTGAAATACTAGGGTCTAAACTTGCTCAGTTAGCCCCACTCAATGTCACCCCACTGACGGGAGATAATACATAAAGCAGATAACGATTATTAAGTCATTGTCTACTCTTACACAAAAGAATAAATAGATAGATAATATTCTTGCATAAGAATAATGGCAGTAAGCTCTTTGGTTTTTCACTATCAAATCCAAATGATATAGAGTTCAAGTAGTTGATAATGCTTAGTGTTTGTACACCATAGCATGTGTGTGCTAGGCCTTTCTGCTATATTAGGTTACACTATTCTATCCTATGTCCTAATACAAAAGCTATAAAGCTATGATACCATACATATAGAATCGGATATCATGTTTACTCTAGGCATCATCATCTCTTAATTGCTTCTCATTCGGATTAGGACTATCGAGAACCTTGATGTTATACCACTTCAAATGTGCAATCAACCAAATGAACTCTTTACCTATCTACTCAATCCTACAGGTATAAGAGTGCCATTCTCCTCTCTTCCAGCATCGACTTATCTATATTTATTTAATCATATAGACATTTAGGCCATGCATGCATGCACATCATGAACATTATCATAGCAAGTACATACCTGAATGTCCAACATTTCAGAGTTATGATAGTAGCACAACCCTATGAGCAGTCTTGTTGTATCGGTCATGGCATCTCAAGGTACCTATATAGATCAATCATATATCAAATCACCAGGATTAGTAGCATGCTAATGCATTTTATCTACTCATATGAGTTATATTGGGTGGATCAAACTCAATCTAATCATTCTTTAGCATAGGGAAATATGTCTTGTACGAGTGACTAAGCTTGTCATATGTGTAGATAAATAGGTTTTGAGGCCACATCAGTTGACCTTCAATGAAACTCTAGGGATGCTCATACCCAAGACATACATCTAGACTATCAGGCTCTAGTCTAGATGGAGTCACTCCAAACACAGCACTACATTACCTCTTTGAGTTGTCACTACCTTGAGAGCTACTAATAGTTGGTGAACCATGATGTCCACTTCTACCACCAAAAGTGCCAAGTCTACCATAAAATCTGCTTGCTTTGTCATACTATCCTATGCATATGGACAACTCTATATCCCTCAATAGTCACATCTGATTGAAGTTCTAATAATCCATTAGAGACTCCAATAAGGGCTCTCACCTAGGAATACCAGTCAGTGTGGTGATCATATTAGAGTCAATATCAATGCACAATGTTCAGAATATTACTCATGATGGTGCAACAGGGTCCATATTTCCTTCTAGTCCTGACTACCAGTCGATGGTGCATTCATCTAAATAGAAGAGCCAGCACTCGAGGCTTTTTAGATACATATGTTGCTTGTCCTTACGAGATTAGCTAGTTAAATATTCTAGTTGAGGGAACATGTTACTCTAGGAATAAGAGTGGGCCTATTTTAAACAACAATGATAATTGTAATCAATCAAACACTTGAACAGGTATCATCTAAACTAATTCTATTTAGTTTTGTACTAACAAAATTATTCTCTTACCTGATCCTAAGTGAAATCATTGAGATACTTTTTCAACTCATCCATGGAGTGGCTAGCTCTTCTACATGACATACACAATGCTTGTATGCATAGGAAGCCCAATGGCAGCCCATTTGGGATTTTGAGCTATAGCAGTAACCCAAACTCACTTGCAATGATATGCAAGGTAAGCATATAATCAGTGATAGACTCAATAGAAGTCATAGTAGTTTTAGAATTAGCAAAATTCTACTCACCTTAAAAACTTACTCATAACCAATGAACCAATTTTTGCATTGCCAGCTACAAAGATTCAACCCCTACATCAGATGGGCCAATCCGGTATTGCTCCAGTCTAGTTTATCAATCATATCTAGGTCATGCAAGACCCATAACATTGAAATATGGACATTGTTCCTTGTGTCATTGAACAATGTACACCCCAACATGTATAGCAAAAAGCTACAGGTATACTACTCAATAAAGATCATCCTACCAAGCATCTCTACCAACACTACCTCCTAAAGATAGTCATAGGATATATTATATCCTCCTCTTATGTTAGAAGAGATACCTAATAGATTAAAAATAGTTCTATATGACCAACATGGTGATTTTAGCATGACATCAAACTAGATAGGCAATCTAGTACACTCTAATCCTGTGATCCCAATAAAGATCCCCAAGGCTATTGTTATCTCTCCTACTAGCAAATGAAAAGTATGAGTAGAGTCCATCCATCTCTCAATGATCATAGTGATGATAAATCTTTTACATCTCTTCTCCATGCCTGTGAAGTAAGAGATGTACTGGCTAAAGAGATGTACTGGTTAAAGTAACTCTAGTTTACTCTATCACAGATCTCCCATGGTAGCAATGAGTACTACTCATGGACTCCCCCGAATACTACCAACTCTGATAGTAGTCCTCTCTCTATAAATTTAAAAATTTAAGTCAGCTTTCAGATTAAATATAGACTATCATCATAAGGTTTAGAGCTCCTTTCCTAACCTAAAACTCATAAATTCATGCTTATGAATGCAAAAACCTTAAATTCACTAATTGATTCACTGAAAAACTAATTTTTTTCCCATGTTTTACTCACTGTATGCACTATATATAGCCCAATGCACCATACATGGACTATGTGTTGCACAAATAGTGCTATATGCATAATATATAGCTCAAACCCATTTCAAATTTTACAAATTTTTATAAACTTCCATGATCATTTCATGCATTCCTAAGCCTAAACTTAGCCTAGCATCAATTTTAAGCCAAATACTAGCCTAAATGAAACAAAAATGCATAAATTCAAACTTTAGAAAAATCTAAAAAATCAAACCAAAACACGAGAAATTCACCTTCTCGGGAGGAGCTCAAGACCTATATGAGTCTATGGTAAATGTTTTAGCAATTGATTTATCATAGGAAGCTCTATAGTAGGTGTCATGGGTCATGTGCTCTGTTAGAGCGTAGCTTGGGATGGATTTCAAGTCTAAAGGTGTCGATTACATCCTAATTTCAGCTATTTTCAAAGAAATGAAGGACCTTAAGTGTTTAAAGTTAAGAGGAAATGGAATTTTGGTGAAGAAGCAAAGTAATTTTCAATTAAAAAACATTTGGATATATGAATTCCAAGTCATATTACAGGACGTAGTAGAACATGCTTCACACATCATAAAAAATGCTAATATGTACTGGCTAGAGGGAAGCTCTACTAACATATATCATAGCACCATGCAGATGCACTCATTAAATTAGGCTTCTCATAGAATTTTTAGAATTTTTGAAGCACTTTCTCCTTAGTGAGTTTAATTCTCATAATCTGCAACGTTCGAAAAATTCAAAAAATCAGTCAAAATTCAATAGACTGATATTCAAAAATTCAAATATTTTCTCTAAATCATTTCAATTCCAATTTCATTAACAAGTGGCTTTTCTATGTCTGGGATAGATAGGAAATTGATCCTACAAATGATCAATTTAAGTCAAACCTTTGACTACTCATCCAGTCGTTGACTAGAAAGTGTTGTATTCCAAAAATGGACCCCAAATACTATTTTTTGGTGATATAAAGCATATATATGATAGCACGAGCATAAATCTAGTTATTGATTATCTTAGAACCAACAGTTATTCACTTTAATCTAGCAATTGATCATTGAGGTTCTGTAGTTGATCACTTGATCCAGCAGCAATCACAAAATCAAGTATTGGTTCTTAAACCCTGATAATAAGCATATGAACCCATCCATCAAATGATTTTTAAGCCACATAGCAGAGCCATTAGGCTCCCAATGGCATAATTGGGTTGACATTCCTTAGCAGCAGGTCCCCCTATCAGCATTGATTGCCTCGCTCAAGCATTGGACTCCTAATGGTAGAATTAGGTAGACATACCTTAGCAAGAGGATCTCACGATTAACTTTGATCAACTTACCTGAGCATTGGGCTCCCAGTGATAGAATTAAGTTGATAGACCTCAGCAACAAGGTCCTCTAATCAACTTTGATCACCTCACCCAAGTATCAGGCTTTTAGTGGTAGAATTAAGTTGCAAGTCTCAGCATGAGCATAATTAACATTGATCTTCTTGCTTGAGCATCGAGCTCCCAACCATAATATTAGGTTATAAGTCTCGTTATCCCCAAGGAGTCAACTCCTTTTGGAGACTTGCAAGCCTTAGCATGTGCACTACCTTTATTCAGCTTTAATCGCTTTTATCCCAACAACAACATTTTTCAATTGGCTCGATCTAACCTTTATTTGTAACTAACTTCCCTTTTTCTTTACATGAACTTTATAGGACCTGTTTTTTATTCATATGGTATGTTTTGACATTACATAAAGGGAAAATAATAAATATTCTTAAATTTCCAAAATTATCAATTTAATTTAACATATTAAAAAATTTAAAATATAAATAATTTAACATTTAATTTAGAAAAATAAATTATAACTTTTGATTGTTTTTAACTTAATTAAAAAATTAAGTTGATTTAAATTATGTTATCAAATCTAATTTAAAATGATTAAGTATTTAAAATATTAATTTAAATATTTAATTTTTTTAAATTGGATTAAGAAATATAAATATGAATTTTTATTAAATATTATATAATTTATGTATTAATAATTAATAACAATTATATGTTAATTAATATAAAATTAATATATATTAATATTTACAAAAATTAATTCAAATCATTTTTTATTATTGATAAATTTATAATTTTTATATAATAAAATGAATTACATATGTATACATTTTAAAATGTTTAAATTTGATTTTTTTGAACAAACGAAGAAATACTTGATAATATGTATTTACTAAATCAATCTTTATATAATTTTTTAAAATAATTTTTTAACTTATAAAGTTTATGATAAGAATCACCTTGACATATGTTCATTTGTTAAAAATCAAATATCATACTATGTAAATTCATTTGTTTATATAAAATTATAAATTTATTAATGATAAATGATATAAATTAATTTATATTAAATATTAATATATATTAGTTAACATATAATTATTATTAATTATTAATTCATAAATCATATAATATTTAATACAAATTCATATATATCATTATATATAATTATTGAATATATATATATAACTTTATGGTTAAACAAATTATTTTCATATTAAATAATTAATCATCTAAATTTTCACTTTATTTTAATTTTAGTAGCATAAAATGGTTGTGTATATACATGTGTGATATAATTCAATAAAATCATTTTTCAACTATCATTTTAATCTAATCTAATTTAAGAATATTTGATAATCCACTTTAAAATAATTAAATATTTAAATTAATATTTTAAATATGTAATCATTTTAAATTAGATTTGATAACATAATTTAAATCAACTTAATTTTTTTAATTAAACTAAATACATTTAAAAGTTATAATTTATTTTTCTAAATTAATACGTTAATTATTTATATTTAAATTTTTTTTAATATGTTAAATTAAATTGATAATATTAGGAATTTGAGAATATTTATTGTCTTTCCCTTTATGGAATGGTCAAAGCATACAAACTGCAAGAAAGTTGGGTTTCACAAATTCCATGTTACTTAAGGAAAAGTGAAGTCTGTTACAAAAAAGGGTTAGATTGAGCTAATTGAAAAACATTGGATGGTTGTTGAGATAAAAATAATAATAATTTTCAAAGAGAACTTTTGCCTATAATTGAGGGACCAATTTGAACTATAGGCCTTAATTCTATGTGTATTTTATATGCTTCTTGTTAATTCAAATTTCCTTTCATAAAAAAAGGAAGAGGTTAAATTACAGATACTATAGGACCATGGATCACATCTAAATAGTTTTGTCCACAAGAAAAATAATTAGATAAAAGAGCATCCTACCTTTCAAGTATGAAGCTTTCAAAATATAATGTTATCAAAATTTTGACTATGTGTCTTAAGAGATATTATATTTTTTTAATTCATAATAATTAATTTTAATAATTAATCATTGTTATAAAATTATATTTTATAATAATTCAATCATTTGAATTAAATATCAAACATGTAAAAAATGAAAAAAAAAGTCAAGTACTTACTAGTATGACCGGTATATAATATTAACAAATATTATCATAGAAAAACTTAGAATTTTAAATTAAAATAAATCATGACTAAGGATGGATGTGTGCAGAGGACGTGCAGAAGAACAATTGTATGTATAATTATTAAAATGAACTTTCTTGAATTATATTTATATTTTATATATAGATATAATAAATAAAATACTATTTAATGAATTTTATATCACAACTACTAACTAAAATAAGATATAAGTAATTAATTTTTAAATTTAAATATTTTTTTAATAATTTAATACTTCATTTTCATTTATACAAACTATCAAAGTTTTATTATTAAAAAGAGATGAAAGAACTTACAATCAAAAATTTTAGATGGCTGGTGGAGGTTTTTCCTACTCAAGGTCAGAATTGATATTTCATATTTATTTTTTATTTATATATTTTAGAGTGTGATGGGTGAAATATATTGATGTCTACTTCTATCACTTATAAGTATGCCTTTTAGAAGGGAATGACTAGTCATTCTTAGGTGATGTTTAAGGACTAACCATCATAGCAAGCACTCAATAGGCTTATCTTTCATATAGGATATTCTTCTCACCTACACACGAAGCATAATTATCAAATCTATGTATCAATTCTATTGATTAATAAGAGAAGTAGTTGTATTTTATTCAATCCTCTTATCTTGTTATGATCTTATTATGCATTTCTCATATGTGAAGCTAGGGTTATACAAATAGCTCCTTATGCTCTCCAAATCAAGATTGCAATACTATTGATGCTCATATATTAAGCATACTTTCATCATGAACAAATTATTCAAGGGATTTTAAAGCTCACTTATGTAAAAAGTATCCTACATGAGCGGCACATAAGTATGTTAAAAAGACCTCAAGCTCAACCTATGACACTTGGTATCAAAGCTTTAAAAACTATGTAAGGAGGGGCTACATAGTTGAGTGACTTCAATATTGTAGAAGTATGAGACTATATGATTGAGAATAGCTTGAGCAATTTTAAGATCATGTATGTATAAGACTGTACATTCAAGAATACCTTAAAAGGTTGAATTGTTACTGTCCATATCCATAAGGTATGTGCCTTTTTTATGCTCATTCAATAAGAACTTCATAGTGAAGTGTTCTTGATTTGAAGCAATTATGGAATTAGTGACCTCCTAAGAAGTTTCCTTGGAAAATATATAAGTGTGAAATAGGTTAAAAAGGTCTCATCATTGTATTATGGAGGCAACCATCAAATTGAATCACAACTTATAATATGGCATAAATAGATTACTTGTATGAGAATATTGAATAGGCATCATTTAAATGCTTGGAAAAAGAATTGATGGATTTTAGATTATGTTGATTAGAACATATGCAAAAATGAAAATGCTTGTAAAATGAATTGATGAATTTTTGATTGCATTGAGTAGAACAAATATAGGATTGAGGTGCTTGAGAATGAAACTGAACTCTTAAACAAGCATGCATTAAGGTGCTTAGGAATTTGATTGAATTGTTGAATTTCAAGAGAGCATACATTAAGGTACTTAGAGTTTGAGCCATTTGTTGAATTACAAATAAGTGTGCATTGAGGAACTTATGGACAAGAATTATATAACTTAAGGTTATGATAATTAAATTAAATGGGCTGATAATGTGTTTATCAAATTTTAAATTGCTTAGAAGTTATGGTAGCTTGAGTTAAGTTATTTATGAAAGGGGTGAGTTACTCTACAATGGTAGAGTAATGACATATAAAATTTTCTCTCTTTATAAGTTGATTAATAAAGCTTGATGTTCTTATAAGGAGGTAATTACAGGTGCAAATATCCACCTTAGTGTGGAGGAATGATTCATTAAAGTGAAATTATTATTATGTTGGCGAACCTATGAAATAAGGAAGAAACTATCAAGACCTTATATGCGAATGTGGAATCCATTTTTTATTGCTCATATGAGAAGTTATAATAAGCAAATGCAAGGCAAATGGCACAACTAATGATATCTATTTTGAATGTGTAAAAAAATATTGAACAAGAAGATAGGTGGAGTCATTTGTCATTTGTAAAGTAAGAGTGGACTACAAGATCCATGAAATCTAAACGGATGAGTGGAACTACCCTATGTCAAGAAATGGCTATTTAATAATAAGAGAAACTGGATGGGGAAACTCTTAAATGTCAACTAATTTTAATCAAACCATGTCAAGTTATGGAATGTGGGGAAATAACATTGTGTTATCTTGATGACATTAATCTAATATGCAAAAAGGAGATTCTTTTAGATTTATAGTTAAGGAAAGGGGTAAAACAAAGACAGTTGATTTATGTAATAATCTTAATGTTGAAGGAGCTGGAGTGTGAATCAAAATTGTTTATAATTAATCTAACAGGTAATTAACCATACTATTGTAATTAGTCCAAGGGTAAGATCACTTACAAAGACTCCTTAGCATATAGCTCTAACTTGACTTATTCAATTAAGGAAATAGTTAAAGGAGTTATTGAAAGCTAAATTCATCTGATCGATGAAGGCCCTTTAGTTATATCTTTTATTCTAATAAATACTCTTGTTATTTTATACACCCTAATGAACCAGGTTTTTCATGAGTACTTTAACAAGTTATGTAAGTGTATTTGAATGATATTAAGGTCTATAGTGCAACTTTAAAGGAGTATCAAGATATCTTATAGTGTGTTTGAGAGATTATGATGAAACTAACTATCAATGACTAAGGTCACATTTAAAGGGACTAGGACACAATATAAACAACTTGAGTTTGGAGGATCCCCACTTTCATAACCAAGTTATGATTATATTGAGACTAGCAAACTACCATAAGTGGTTTACTCAAGGATACTTGTAATGCATTCTTCTCTAAATTGAGTTATTAAAGTAAGGAAATGGTTGGAAGTGGAATAACCAATGTCAAGATGTATTCAAGAATCTAAAAGAAATGATTATAAATGATCTCATTCTACAACTACCTAACATGTTAAAACCTTTTAAAGTGTAAATAGATACCTTAAACTTTATACTATGAGGGATCTTAATATAAGATAGATATCTAATGGTTATTGAGAGTCATTTATTCACTTAGTTTAAAGTTAATTTGAAGCCAGTGAGGTGGTAGAAACACTTAGTAAGGTTTGATTTGCAACTAGAATACAATTTAGAGAAGACAAATTGAGTGGTTGATGCTTAAAGTAGAAAAGCAAAGTTAGCAATTATGAACTAGCTTACTTACTTATCGTTTAACCGAGTGAAGAGCTCTTTACAAGATCAAATCTAAGAGAACTTGACTAGTGATCCTTAGGTGGTAGCCCTTATGAATTTAAGGAAGAAATTATAGTTTTGACCTAAAGATACATTATTGATGGTAAGGTTAAATCATCTAATATATGATAAGAATAAGGAATTAAAGAAAACATTGATGTTACAATGTTATTATATTTTATCAATAGGACCTTCATAGCGATACCAGACATAAATCCTTTTAATGTCAAACTTTTATTAACCGGAGATAGGGGATGACATCGATGTGTAGTTAGAAAATATGCTTGATTTACCAGCATGTTAAGATGGTGAGATAGAAGATAGCAGGATTGTAAACCTTTACCTATGTCAAATCAACCATGGCATAGTGTGCTTTTAATTTTATTACTTGTCTACCTCAAGTGAGGGAGTTTGATGCAATCCTTGCAATAGTAGATTGATTTCCTTAATATGTTATCTTTATTCTCTTGTCTAAATGTTGTTAATTTGAAGACATAACTAATACATTTTTCAAGCATACGGTGAAATATTAAGGAGTTTCAAAGAGAATGGTTAACCATCGTGATGAATGGTTCAATTGATCATATTTAAAGCAAACTTATTCTAATGATTGGGATCTAGATTAGATATATTTAAGGGATTTCATTTGTAGACTAAGATAAATAAAGAGATTCTTTGGTATGTTAGAAGAGTACTAGAGGCACTTTATGAACTTCAGTCATGTAAAGTGGGCATCCTTTTATTAATGTCCCAAAGTCTCAAAGGAACATAAGAGTTTACATAAAGTAATAGGAGAAAGTTATACACAAACAGTTCAAAGGTATTGAAGATAATTCCTGCTGCAAAATAAGATAATAAGTTATGTTAGTGCCAATGATAAGCTACATTTTCTCATATGAGATAAGTTATTTTTCATACTTGTAACATTTAATTTGAATGTTATAAGGTAGTTAAATTGATTACAGTTTCGCAAGTGAAAAATTGAGTATTATCATAAGGAGACACGAAATGTATTATAACTTTCAATTAAGTATATAATATTATGGTTAACCTTGCAAGTGAAGGGAAGTGTGTTGTTGCAAAGAGACTAGGAAATTTTACCAATGGTAAATGAAAAGTATGTTATTGTTCACAAGTCAATAGGCTATCAAAGGGATGAACGCATATTTTGGGTGTTTCATGTTACCTTAGAGTGTTTATATTAGATGTACCAAGGGGGAGATGCTTATGAGCCTTGCATTGGACTATAAGATACCATAATACAAGCAATAGTCATAATAATAGAGGAGATGTTGAATGCACAAGCTATAATAACTCATGGACTTGATGATAAGTACTAGTAATTAATAAGTGGATAGAGTCATACACAAGATAAAAAACTGCCACAAGGGAGTAAGTGAAATTTAATATTCTTTGTTCACTTATTGAGTTCATGTAGTCTTGATAACAAGGTTGATGTTTGCTAATAACACACCATATCAAATATTATAAAGTTGCAGTCAATAATTGCAATAGTTAAGAACTTCTCAACATAATTAATGATATTCATGAAGTGAAAGACTTAAGAGTACTTAACCAAACCTTTAGACTATTGAGCTTGAGATTATAATTTCTTAAAGTTATAATCAATGGGATCATCGGCTGTTTGAGTGAGGGAGAGTGTTAGGAGTGGAGGTTTTTCCTATTCATGATCAAAATAGACACTTCATATTTATTTTTTATCTATGTATTTTAAGGGTGTGATGGATGAAATATATTAATGTCTACTCTTATAACTTATAAGTATGCTCCTAATGCTTTTTAAGGGGAGTGATTAATTAACCTTGGGTGATGTTCAGGAATTAGCCATCATGGTAAAGACTCACTAGACTTATCTTTCGTGTAGGATATTCTCCTTGCCTATATGGAGTATGATTATCAAATCTATTTATTGATTATATTAATCAATAGGAGAAGTAATCATATTTTATTCAATTCCCATATCTTATTATAATCTTACTATGTCTTTCTCATTATGTTGCTTAGGTTATACAAAGAGCTTTTTATGTTCTCTAAATCAAGATTGTAATACTATCGATATTCATATATTAAGCTTACTTTGTCATGAATAGATTATTTTAGGATTTAAAGGTTAGTTTGTTTAGAAAGTATCTTACATGAGTATCATACGAGTGTATTAGAAAGGTCTCACGCAACTAATAAAGAAGAAAAAAAATCAAAAGGAAAATAGTCACGCATATGCAATTAAGCCCAATTCATCTGAATCACAACCTATTTAATCGTATGAACAATTTTCTAATTCTAGTACTCGTATTTTTTGATGGTTGTTATATGATATCCAAAAAATATTCTATTCTTATTTGATTTTTTTAGCTTATAACTTTTAGTTGTGTTTCTTATTTAAAATAATTTTATAATGATAGATAAATTGAACATGAATTAGTAGATTTATGTTATATCTAAAATTACAAGTGAAACAATGCACTTTACAAGGAAAAGAAAATTGTTCTTGCATTAAAATTCATAAAACCCTTTCCATATGTCATTGTTATGGCTTCCAAAATTAAACTCTTAAATGGTTAGTGTTTTGTACATGATCTAATTATCTTTTTCTTCATTTTTCATTGATTTATTTTATAATATTGAAGAATATATATCCTCTCTCTAGCTGCTTTTGTAGAAATGCATGAAATGCATTTTTCTAAAATATTTCTTGTAAAAATACTACTATTTGAAATAAACAAATATTTTTTTTTGGAAATCAATTTTTTAAAAATAAAAATCAAGTAATTAATTTAAGATAATTTAAAATACTTTTAACTAATAACTTCATATTTATAAAGTGTTTACCTTAATTCATAAATTAATTAAACTAGGTTATAAATTTTAAAATAAATTGAAATTATTTATTTTATATCAAATAAAGCTTATAAGTAAAAAAAACTTTGAAACTTATTATTTTAGGGTTTATAAATTTATTTGATTCAATATTTTACTGTATTTTCTTATTTAACTATTAAATTCTATGATTTATCCTTCTTTTAAATATAAAAAAACTCATTTGATAGAGTTTTAATATTCTTTCAATTATAAAATTAAATTTTCAATATAAACTAAATATATTGTAATAGTTTTAGGAAAAGATAAATTAATATACATCAGTATCTTGATAAAATAACTAAATATTCTTTTTAATTATTTTAATAATAAATTTATTTATAAACTAATTTTTATCAAATATTTCATCTATTTAACAATCATTTATACTTTTTTTAATTAAATATTTAACTATTTGAAATCTTTAGTAAATATAAATTTAAATTAATTTATAAACATCATTTGATAGTTATAAGCTAGTTTTTATGGGTTAAGGCGAAAACACCCTTTTAGTTGATATGGGTAGTATTTCCGGATGATCTTTTACAAGCTTTTCATTTTGCCACCTTACCAGAATTTCAAGCCAAAGAGTTTATTTTAACCATCTTACTTAACAAACTTCACAAATTTTGATCACACTTAAAGCACTAGTTCGTTGGATTTATATACATTAAACCTCTATCAACCGCAACACGCTGATATGTTCAGAAACCGAAGCTTTTCAATGGCTTCTCAAAGCCTGCTCATAGCCTTATCTGTGCTCGCATTTTTACAATGTATCATGGCAGGTTTTACAAATGAATCGCAGGTGATCTCAGGATGCTCTAAAGCCAAGCTGCTAACAAAAGATATGATCACCCTGAGCATGAAAGAAATCAAGCAATCAAGAGATTTCGTCAACTTAATTTCACGGCTCAGGATTCTGAAACAGCAAACGCCAGAAATTCAGACTTACCTGGCTAGATTATTTGGTTGCTTGACGAATGTTCGAGATGCTCTTCATAGTCTAAGGCGTTTGAAATCCATTCGTCAGGATGTTGGTTCGTTGAAAGGCCTAACACCTCGCCTTGTAGGCTTCTATACAGAGTGTGTTCCGGCTGAGAATGACCAGCTTGGTGCGACGATAGTAAAAATACTTGGAATGAAACTGAAAACTAGCGTATTCTTGGTAGAGTATGTGCTTTCTTTAGCTTCGTCTCTGGATCATGAATAGTTGCAGATTCATGCCATACACACACACCCGCGTATAGATATGAATTTGAAGGTTTGATTGCATAAAGTCGATAAGAATTTCATATCCAGGAACAAGGTCTTGTATCATTTGTAGATCCTGAAGGCAATTGTGAGTGTAATTCAGGAACTGTCACAAGGGTTGTAGATGTATTAGTGATGAGAATTACACATTAACATATGTAATTATTACACATTAATTAAAAATATCAACAATAAATTAAATATATGTGATGATAAACTTAATTTGTCTAGAAGTTTTTAAAATCGAAGATGGTCTCATAAAAGTTCAAAATTATAGAGACTGCAATTTCGATCCACTCAAGGCACTAAACTTCAGTCCTATATACCCAATTGTTAGAAATGAATTATTTAGGTGCCATTTTTTACATATGATATGAAAAATTATAATTGGATTTCAGTTGACTTCATTAATAATATATTAAAACTTAAATTATATGAGCAATTCATTCTTTAATTTGATTTAATTTTAATTTATAACTTAAATTATATTAGATTTAATCATTATTTTATCTTAATATTATTTTTATAGATTAATTATATTATTTTATATTATATAGATTATGTCATGTTAAATCTATAGAGTTAATTTTTATGACATAAAAACTTAATTATATCAAATACATCATGTTAGGTTTAAGTTATCTGCATTAAATTTGATCAAATTTAGGATCAAATTTTAATAAAATTTAATTTTGAATTATAATTTAAATTTATAATATTTATGAATTAATATGATTTTCATATGATAAGCCAACCCAAATTAAGATCACTATGTAAATATTACTAAGAAATGATAAAAAAAATATTATTTGAAGAAATTCTTAAACAAATAAATTGTTTGCAGCAACAAAAAAAAAAAGCATATTCATACTTGGATTATAAATAATGTGATGTACATGACCAAACCAGAGGAATGGGGCGAGGCAATGACTCATTATTAATTTATTTTATTAAATTTTGATTTTGGTTTTTCTTACGTGGAAGAAAAAATATTTATAAAATTAAAAAATGATATATATATATATATATATATATATATATATATTATGAAAAATGAAAGTATCATATAATTTAAATATTTAATTTTTATGAAATTTAAAATATTATTTTAAATAATATTTTAAAAATATTTTATTTTTAATATTTATAAAATTTAATATCTATATATTTAATATCTTATTTATATTTTTAAATAAAATAATATATTTATCAATATAAAAAAAATATATATATATATATTAAAATATACATAATAGCATGTACTCTTTAAATCAAATTTCTAATGTTATCATATACGATTGAGAAAATAAATTTGTAAACTTATTAAAGAACTAATTAGAATTTGTAATTAAAAGACTGAACATGGAATAGGAACTTTTTCCAGGCCAAACAGAAGTAAAGTCAACCTGCAAGTTATCACCATTGGGAGCTCAACAACATTATAATGCTCCCAGAAATTAAAAGTTTAATCATCTTTTGTTTTATCCTCATATCCCATTTTAAATATGCTATAAATCTCATCTTTATGTAGATTAATTCGTAAAATATTAATCATTTTCCGGATAAATAACAATATTCGTATCAAAGATGAACTGCAATAATGTTAAAGACGCAGACAAGTTCAAAGATGACCTCATGATATAACGGTTCAGAGAATTAATAGTAACCCACAATTCTTTTTTTTATTTATTTCTAATGGGCCACTTGGCATATATACATACATGCATATATATATATATAATCTGGATTTTACGCAGTTAAGGCTGCGAAACCAAATAACGTATCATATTGTTGTAGTTTTCGATTTCGGGACAAACAATGGCGTCATGACTTTCTTGAAAAAACAATTCTAAGGTTTTTTAAGTAGAAAAAATTTTTATTTTCAATTATATCTATTATACGGAATTTCACGTGAAATTGTGTTAAATGTTTACTAATCTTTTATAATTATAATTATAATATGAATTTATGTTTAAATGTAATAATTAATGATATTTATATTTCTATCAACATAATAATAACATTCCATAAAAGTATGGTATATGCATATAATAATATTATTAACTATTTAATATGTGGTAATGGATTGAAAGACAGAAAAGATGTATTTAGATAATCAATTGTATTGAATTAATATTTAAATTGTAAGAACTTAAATTTTATTTAATTGGAAATTGATTGAGAATTAAAATCTAAAATAAGAAAATTTAGGTTTTGAATATGGAAATAAAGGAAGGGTAGGGAAAATAGGGGAATGCGTGATAACCATGATTTTTACCTATATTTTTCCCCTTAATATAATGTCCTTTTAAGCATTGTTTTCATGTTTTTCCCTTCAAACATAAGCATATAATATAGTATTTCATGCATTATTCATATTCTCATGCATCATATTCATA
>CANYBF010031650.1:0-17239 GCA_948192965.1 Dalechampia spathulata | reverse complement strand
AATTTCCTTGGAGAGTAAGTTTGACTTTATTCTACTCAAACCATCAGATTGGTCAATTGTAACTCTGGACCTCCATTTGAAATGCTTCCAATTGATGCCATGATTGAATTTGAAATTCTTATTGTATTGATGTAAAATCTCCATGGTCTGTTTCATATCATTTGATCTACATATAATGTTATTAAATGGAGTTTAATCATATATTCATATGTTGCCAACATGTCAAGAACCTAAAAGGTCACACATTAAAAATAAGAGGAATGATAATCATGAATGGATGTTGATGAAATAATATTTTATGGTTATTGGATAACCTGGATCTTTCATTTTCATTTAAAAGATCATAAAAAGAGCTTCGATTTGATATCAAGATCACTTAAATTTGATAAGTAGAACTCAAGATACAAGTGATTTAAGATGACATGTTTTATATGCATGTCATATACGAGCTTAGACGTGATTAGTCCATATGTGAGTGTCACATGACTTATTCATGTGTTATATGTCAGAAGGAAAGGGCATATGACTATCATGTGCTTCTGGAGGGATTTTAAGTCATGCACATGCAAGTCACATGCCTGAAGCATGTGACATACACATGCATATGACTTAAGTAACCTAAAAACTTAATTAGGTTTTTATAAGTTGTCCGACACAACTTTTAGGGTTACAAAACAAGAAATTTTGGCTGCCTCCTTCCTCCATTGCTCCAAGCCATTTGAAGCTCAAGAACAAGAAGATCATTCAGCTTTTGATAGAAGATCAAGAAGAAGAATTGAATTCATCTTCTTTTCATCTATTCTTTTCTGTTTTGTTTTACTAGTCTTAAAAATAAAACAAATAATATTTATTACTAATCATTCTTGTTGCTTGTGTGGATAGTTTGAAGATCCTCTACATTAGGGACTGAAAAGTTTGCTACAACTTTTTTGACCAACAAGAAAGAAGGAGATCTGCATAAAAGTAAGTTTTTGATCTCTTTTTTAATGATCTTCTTGTTTGTTGATGTATTTTATGAATGGGATTGCTAGATCCAATGAAATCATGTGTTTTAAAAATTTTAAATTACATCTTCTGTTGCTAAATACGTTTTCATAAACCAACAATAATCCATGTATATTGGGATATGTACCATAGTCTATATGCTTCATACATTAGAAAATTCACATAATAGAAAATTCACAAAACATGCTCGAAATGTGTGAAAATGGCAAGGAGACATGATTCAAATTACTTTAGCATGGGAAATAGGTCACTCATATCATGCATTTCAATTAGACATCCATAATATATAGTATTATATGCTTCATACATTAGAAAATTCATATAACATGCTCGACCTTTCATAGGTCAAAAGTAACATGCTCCATATGTCAAGAGCACTCATGAGATGCTAAAACCTTTGTGTGTAGTTTGAGTTTGAAAATGGAGATCAGTATCAAGTCATATCAAAAGAAAACTCAAATATGCAACATACAGGTGAAAATTCAAAGTCTACACCTAGACTTGATTAAATTCTAATTAAACTCATTAACAATCACTTAGACAGTTTTTTATCCTCACCTTATAATAAAATATAACATAAACATTATAAATCTATCATTTATACAACTTATGTTTAATTTTATTTAACAAGCACATAAGTTTCATATCTAGTTGGAAAACATTTAATTTCACTTTAATCAACTTAAAAAACTAATTAATCTCTTTAATATTATTTTAAACCCATTAATTCTCATTAGTCCCATATAATTTCTTTCCCTTTTGATTGATCGAACCTTCACTATTAAAATCTCAAAAATAGTACATTTAAAACAAATAAGAATGAATGAAAGTAAAATGTGAGCTCAATAATGAAATCATTGAAAATCAATCCTCCTACTTTTAGGAAAGATCATGGCAACTCTCTCATTTTCTCTTCCTTACAACTTTTACTTGCTAACATAATTTACTTCAATTTTGTTAAAAATTTCCAACCCTTGATCCAACATACAAATAAAATTGAATAATCAAAATTAACTAAGAATTAATAAGTTAACTTACTTGGTTATTAACCTAATAAATTTCTTGATCTTAGTGGTTGATTTTAGCTTGAAAACTTATAGCCCCCACCTTTTCTTCTCCGATTGATTTGGTTAGTAGCCTCTTAAACCAATCAATGTATTGAAATTTTCTTCCTTAAAAGATCATTGCATGAAGCTTAAACCACCTTAAATCATAAAAACTCTTCATGTTTCAAGCTCAAGTTGACATCCCCATAACCAAAGATCAAGATTTTTAATCCAAAGATTCAAAAAATTTTAAATCAAATGATTAATCCAGAACACACATAAATTGGCAGGTTACTTAATTACTTGCTCCCTTAATTTTCATATGATTTTCATGGCTTTCTTGACGAAAGAGTGATGAAATTCACTCCCTTTTCTTCATGCAAATCGGTAACTCCTACTCCCTCTCTTTCAATCGTTTTCTTTTAAATTTTCTTAATCAATTACCCCAACTTTGTTTTGTAGAATTTATTAAATTAAAACTTGAAAAAATAGAGAAATTCTTATCCTCCTTCCCTAGCAATATACGACTTCCACGTCCTTCCCCATTCTTCATTTTTTAAAGTTCTCTTACAAATAAATGAGGTTTTTATGTTAAAATACTAAACATGTCAATGCATCATGCATATGCATGTACCTTTTTAAATTACATTCCAAAATTTTATTACTATTAAATATTATATTTGAGTCCAACATATTTACTTGATTTATAATATTAGAAATAACTATTAAAACTTATATTATTTATGAATAAATATCATTTAAAATTATATCTTTTATAAATAATTATATAGATGATATTAATTATATATATAAATAAAGAAAATAAATTAATTGAATTATTATATTATATTATAATTTTTAAAAAATATTCTCTAGAGAATAAAAGGAATTTACGTTAAATAATTTTAGTATTATAATTTTTCCATTGTAACAAAATAAACTCCAAATTAACAAATAAATGACTTCTCAAGTGGTATTATAAAATATGTATTTATATTTTAAAATATAAAATATAGATTATGTTCAATTACTTTTAATTTAATATACAACATATACTAATATTTTAAATATTCATATTTTGAATCCTATTACATTTTATTTAATTTTATTAAATAATATATTTATATTATTATAAATTTAAATATAATAAAAGTGATAGCAATAAAATAATCACTATTATTAATAACTAATAAATATTAATATAAAATTATTAATAATTTATTATTTTATTTTAAATAAACTAAATTATAACAATAATAAGTCATAATAAGATATATTTGTATATATATATATATATATATATGTTTAAATGGTTGCAAAATATATATATCGTCTATTATAAGCCAATAAGATGTCGAAACCAATGAGCCAGCCACTACAATATTTTTCATAACAAAACCGAAAGGGCAAAGAAGGAAAAGCAAAAAGAAAAAGAAAAATGTATTTAGCTTAAATAGCAGAAAGGAAAAGGGCCGGCTCGCTCGGAAGAGTTGTTGGTGCCGAGTCAAAGCTGATCACGTGCGTGTTAAACAGTCCAGATGAGTTTGAGCCACTCAGCTCCATTTTGGGTCTTAAGTTCAGATCCATTAAACGTCGTCGTTTGTCATCAACTCCACGCACAGAGCCAAGCGCCTCTCATTTTCTTTCTTTTCAGCTGTCTCTCATTTGTTTTTCTCTGTTGCCCTTTTTTCCCCACATTTGGCGTCGATAGAAGCCGTCAAGAGAAAAGAAAATCTCAAACAGGCTAGCGGCTCTTCAAAGAAACCAAACAGAGCTCGTCTATTTCTTCAGTCAATTTTTTCTTTTTCTAATTTGAGTTTTCTTTTTAAATTATTGTCTGTGCTTTGCTCGGCTCAGATCCGGCTTAGTTAAGATCCAATCAGCCATTTTTTCCTCTCTTTAATTTCTGAGCTTTGATCATCTCCCTCCAATTCTTTCCTCTGTCCCCCCTCTCCCTTTATGTTCTTCAAAGTTTCAATTTTTTTTAGTTGGGCTGGTTTGATTTTTGATCGTCTTCCGCTCGATGAATGCCTTAGCTCCAAGAAAGGGGCCACAGGATGATTGAAGTAAAGAAGAAAGACCCGAGTTCCAATTAGTTGATCTTCACTAGTTTCCTAGTGTTTTCTTTTTTAGATTTTCATGCTTCAGATTCTTGTTAGCAGATCAGAATTTGAAACCCACATAGTATTTACTCTGTATTGGCGTAAAGGTTTCATTTTTCTCATGAATATTGAGACTGTAAGTGCTTAGCTTGACGATTTTCAGTTACCTTGTTATTTGTTCATGGTTTTTATTGTTTCGTATGTAATGGGGAAATTTTTGATAGACAGAAACTGTGAGCGGGAGACCTGCAAACCAAATGGACTGGACTGTCAATAACGCATTTAAAACTTATAAAGGTATTAATTACTATTCTTTCGCACTCGAAAATTATTCCTAACATTAGAATTGTTAGCAACTTGCTGTGGTATACCTTCAATATAAGCAAGTCTAAAAATTTATTGGGAACATTTCTACTCATTGATCCTACCCTTGAGCTCATTATCTTTTAGTGGAATGGATTTTGTTCATTTCTTAGTGTTTGCTCGTTACAAATCCTCTTGTTGAGGCCTGTTAAAGTTAAAACCAACACAAGACATTTTGCCTTTCTAAGTTGACATGTTATTTAGCATTTTTCTTTCACTCAGCCACTATTACAAGTACCATCCTATTATTCATTTCAAACTTTGGAATACTTTATGGAGCTTTTTTATTAATTTTTTCTTGGTTGTACATAAGATACGATTGCTTTTATTCATGAACCTTTTTATTTTTGGTTGGTACAGTGGAAATAATTTATCTATTTTATGCCTCTGACTGATGAAATTATTACATTGTTGGAATAGATATGGAAGGCAAATCTGTTATGGACATGGGAATTATTCAAAGTGTTGATCAGATAGATATTGGCCTAGGCTCTTCAGAGAAGGGAAATGCTGTTGTTCCAACAAAAAGAAAGAAGACAATGACATCAGTTTATCTGAAGTATTTTGAGATTGCTGCTGATGGAAAGAGTCGGAGGTGCAAATTTTGCGGACAGAGCTATTCTACTACAACTGCCACAGGTTCATTCCATACACCTATTCTAATATGTTTCTCTTTCCCATGGAGGAAAAACAACTATGTGTTTCAACTTTTGAATTAAAGCACTTGCTGGTGCATCATGGTTTCCCTGCACTGATTTTTCCAGACAAATCCTTTTCGTTTCTTATATCCTGTTATGATTAATTTCAATGTGTTATATGATGATAAACACAATTTTCTGATAAATATGTTATCCAACTTCATTGGTGAAGGCAATTTGGGAAGGCATCTCAGTAATCGGCATCCAGGATACGACAAATCTGGAGATTCCGTTGCTAGTTCAGCACCACAGCCCGTAAATGTGGTCAAGAAAACTCAACCTCAGACTCAGGGGAAACCACAAATTGATTATGGTCATCTGAACTGGTTGCTCGTTAAGTGGCTGATCTTGGCTTCTCTTCCTCCTTCAACCTTGGAAGAAAAGTGGTTAGTGAACTCATTTAAATTTCTGAACCCATCAGCACAACTCTGGCCTGGTGACGAGTACAAACTAGTGTTTGGTGAAGTTTTCAGGAGCATGCAAGAAGATGTGAAAGCTTCTATAGACCAGGTTTCTTCGAAGATTTCAATCGTTTTAGACTTCTGGAATTCTTACGAGCAAATATTCTATATGAGTGTTACATGTCAATGGATAGATGAAAACTGGTCCTTCCAGAAAGTGCTTCTTGACATATGTCACGTACCTTTCCCTTGCGGAGGTTCTGAAATTTATCATTGTCTAACAAAGGTTCTCAAAATTTACAACATAGAGAGTAGGGTCCTGTCTTGTACCCATGATAACAGCCAGAACGCTATTCATGCTTGCCATACGCTGAAAGAGGAGTTAGATGGTCAGAAAATAGGGCCATTCTGTTATATTCCCTGTGCTGCTCGTGCTTTGAATTTGATTATAGACGATGGATTAAGAACCACAAAACCAATTATCTCTAAGATTAGGGAATTTGTACTAGAATTGAATTCCTCAGTAGAGATGGCAGAATATTTTGTCCAGTTAACAACCGCTTATCACGAAGGAAGCTGGAAACTTCCACTTGAAACTTCAGCTCGGTGGAGTGGTAATTACCAAATGCTTGATCTCGTGCGCAAGGTACTTTCTCTGTCGCCAGAGATCACTAGCCTCCAATTTAAGAAAGTTATTTGCGTTTCCAGCTTACATTGTAGAAATGGATGCCATCAGTCATACTGAACTGAAACTTTATTCTCAATGCAGGCCGGTAAATCTATGGATGGTGTAACAAGGAAACATGAGCCGACATTGGGTAGCAGGATGTTGCTGAGCTCTGCAGAAAAGAATGCAGTTGGTATAGTGCATGGATATTTAGAGCCTTTCTACAAAACTACCAATGATATATGTACAAACAAGTTACTCACCATTGGTCTGGTTCTCTTCTTCATGGATCATATTTCTGAGATGATTACCATGTGCAGAGAGGCGCGTCAGAGTCCAGATTGGCTTAAAAGTGCTGCAGAAGAAATGGCCAAGAAGGCCAGGAGTTACAACAGTCAGGTTTGCAACATATTCACCTACATGACTGCCATTCTAGATCCTCGAATTAAAACTGAGCTTATCCCCGAAACCCTTAGTACAGGGAATTATTTAGATGAAGCCAGAAATCATTTCATAAGAAATTATTCTGCAAGCCATTTTTCATCCATTACAAGTGGGTACAGCCAGGAGATCGAAGATGGAGGCTGTATTTCTTTTGCCGAAGAAATTGCTAGGAAAAAACGGAGGGCAAGCGTGAGCAATGCCACTGATGAACTCACTCAGTATTTATCAGAGCCTCCTGCACCAATACCAACGGATGTTTTGGAGTGGTGGAAGGTAAACAGTGCTCGTTACCCTCGACTTTCGGTGATGGCAAGGGATTTTTTAGCGGTGCAGCCAACTTCAGTGGCACCTGAAGAAGTCTTCTGTAGTAAAGGTGATGAGATTGATAAGCAACGGATTTGCATGTCAAATGAAAGCACACAAGCTATTCTTTGTATAAGATCATGGACTCAAGGAGGAATCAGATTGAAGTATAAGTCGACTGAGATCGACTATGAGAGGTTGATGGAATTGGCCGTTGGTTCTGCTGCAGATAACACTTCTGGGTCTGACAAAAAAACGAAGGCCGAACTTTAGTGGGAAGCAGTGCAGTGTTTGGGATTTTTGTCCTCCTTAATCAGAAACTTAGCTCCCAGATTGTAGTTTTGTACACTCTAAATGGAATTTTTGTGTTGTATTTATGTACAGATCAAAATTCTGGATATGCTAACAACTAAGAGGCTAACAGATGAATCTTATTTGATGATGTATAACATAAAAAAAGAAAAGTAATGTGATTCCATATCATATGACCGTTGTTAATATTTGGCTTATTTATGTGTTGACATTTTACTGTTACGGTTGTCGTTTTATAGCTTACCTTTATTAACAATAGCGCATAGGTTGCATAACCTTTTTGTATTGTTTGGTTAATAATATAGCAAAACAATATCAATCAGACTAGAACCATATCCACTCCTAAGTGATCTGTTCGCTATTCTGAATATCCACTCCTAAGCTGATAAATTTGATTTAAGGAAATAATTGATAAATATTCTGCAATTGATAGATTTTTATATACATTTTCTTCCTTATTTAGTCTAGCCTTCTAATATAAATGTTTTTGTATTGTTGCATATAATAAGAACTATCTTTTCTGTTCTTTTGTTTCAAATAGTAAAATTATATTTAGTTTTTTCTTTTTGATTAGCCTAGAATCACTTTTTTTCCTAGGGAGGTAGGTGTCATCGTCGATATCAGAAGAAAGTCCATTTACCGATCAACTTCACTGGAAATGTCAACACCATCAAATGCTACATGTGATACCATATGTTGATTAGAGTGTCAACATTATCATCGTGCACCAATGCATGGAAGCTTTTTGGCCTCTTGGAGAATCATGTTCCAATTTATCATACTTCTTCCCACTTGGTCACTTTTTTAAACATATATATTTTTTGTTTCATTCCTTCATCATTCTAAATGAGAAGAGAAAAGAAAAAAAAGGATAAAAAACTACAGTGATTTTTGACAATACTTCATCACATAGTACTCCTATAAAAATGAGCTTATTTCTAATTTCATATAGATAAAAAATATATTAATTATTTTACTTGAAAAGGTAAATTAAATGTATTTTTCTTATTATACTCTTGCTTTAATTATAAAAGAAAATAAAATCATTTCATTATTAATTATATTTTCAATATTCAAGATGATTTAAGTAAGGGTATAATAGAGATTTAACATTATACTATTTTACTAAAAAAGAAAGTGGACTATAATTTAGGATAATTAAAAAAAGAAAGTGAGTCTATCTTTATGGAACGGAGTGAGTAGTATAATTAAACTACATGATAATAATTACCTTGCTTGATCAAATTTGTACTCACTCTTTGTCCAAATATAAAAATTACAAGGATGAAGAATTAGCTAAATTAGAAAAAGAGAAATTGACTCCAGAGAAATAAACATTATAAAATTTTCTTATCATGTATGGTTGTTAAATTCTATGCAACACATATTGCTCTAGTCTATCTCTTATTTAAAACTACAACCATTTAGAGTGCTAATTGTTAAATTCTATGTAGTGCATGTTGCTCTAGTCTATCTTATTTAAAACTACTACCATTTAGAGTGCTATATTAATAACATATTCTTAAGTAAAGAATGATACTTAGATTTGTGAATTTAGAAATAAAGTTCATCATATAAAACAATGATAATTGAACATTGCCCAATATTATTTAGAGTTATGTGATTTATGATAAACATTGGATTATTTTTAGAATTTTTGAGCTAATTGTCTAGAAGATGTAACACAATTTCATAAGCTTATCAAAAAGAGCATTCATATGGCTTTCTTAAAACTTAAACTCTGATTATGATCAAATACAAGTTTAAGTCCTTCTGAAGCCTTTACTAAGCAATAGAAAATAAAAACTTTTTTATGAAATCGAATTTAAAATAGTAGGTTTTGCATTAACACATATGACAAATGTTTAGAAGATGGAGAATAGTAATACTTACTCATCTACTGATCTCCCTTATTCTTTTAAACTCCTTTTCATTGTAGCAAACCAAAATCTCCAAATTAGAAGATCTTTAATTGCTCCATACTAAGCTTAGATTTGGACTTGCAAACCTTTTCCATAAGTTCACAAGCAAGAGACTAGTATGCTTATATGTTATGGATGGATGTATTTCAATTTGCTTCCTTTAATGAAAATGCCAAATTATTTTTCCTCTATTGAATTATAGTGTTTGGCTTTTTCTTAAAATGAGGAAGAGAAGAAGATAACTTATATATCTTGTATGTTTTCCAAACATAAAAGTGTCATACTATTTAATGATCTAATTAGGGTTTAAGTCATGCATGTGCATATGACATGCTTAGTGCATTGCATGTGACTTCTTAAGTCACATGAACCTTATAGCTTCTCAACCCCAATCCTTATTAAAAAGCCCAAAATGAATTCATTATGATTTATCAAATAAATTCATAATAATGTCTCATATTATTAATCCATTAATTTAAACTTGAATCTTTACTTATAAGTATGTGTGAGCGTCGGTTTCTGGCAGGGCCCAAAGCGAGGCTTGTGATGCTCATAGACCGAGGACCACACTTAGAGTGAAAGTGCGAACTTCCTGAGGGGCTACCTCGAGGAATGATACAGATTTGAAAGAGTCACAAGGGAGTCACCACCGGATGGTTCCAGATTGGTCCAACCAACCCATAGCATGAATGCTAGTTAAACCCTTCAGAGATTGGGTTCGGGTGGTGGAGATCTATTTCTATGAGTTTCCAAAATCGATTTTACCATTATAGTTGGGATTAATTATCCTAAGCAGGCAAACATACCAGCGTAAATGTAAGCACACAGCGTGACATGCGATTTCGCGTTGTAAGGTTGCACATAGAATGCCATATAATGCTATATGGCATTTGGATGGCATGACATATGCATGATATATGAAGTAGCGATAAAGTAATATGGCATATGCATGACATGTGAGCGTGAATGACATACCATATGCATGATATGACAACTTAGCATGATATATAAGCATATACTCATGATAAATAGCATGTATGGCATAACACATTTAGCATTTTTGGATCATTTTGATGTTTGGCATATGCATGGCGTATGCGTGGTGTATGAGGTGAGTGGCATGGCATATGCATGACATGCAAGATAGATGACATTGCATATGCATGGCATGTGAAATGAATGACATATCATATGCATGATATGTGAGATGGCATATAACATGACATATGCACGGCATGTGAAGATGAATGACATATTATATGCATGACATGTGAGATGATGTATGACATATCATGTGCATGACATGTGGAATAAATGGCATACTATATGCATGATATGTGAGATGAATGGCATATCATATGCATGACATGTGAAATAAATGCATACCATATGCGTGATATGTGAGATGAATGGCATATCACGTGCATGACATGTGGAATAAGTGGCATATCATATGCATGATGTGTGAGATAGATGACATACCATATGCATGATATGTGAAGGAAATGACATATCTTGTGCATGATATGTGAAGTGAATGACATGGCATATGCATGACATGGCATGTGCATAGCATGTAAAGTGAATGACATACCATATGCATGATATGACATAGCAATATATGTGTGTAATGGCATGACATATGCATGACATGGCATAGTGATGCATATGTGAATAGGTATTCAACATGGTATATGCTAGGCATACAATATGACATGTGATGTGGCATGACATAATGGCATGGCATATCATATTAGTTAATTATGCATATTTATACGTATTGGTGTATTGGATTGTATTAGCATATTTATACATATAGGCATATGAAATACGGTATGTTATGGCATGACATATGTATGACATGACATAGTAGTGTGTGATGTGTCATGTGAGATGATGACATGGTAATATTTTAGCAAATATAAACCATGAATAAAAATAATAAAGGCCGATTATGTAGATGACACAGGAAGGAAGAAGAGGTTGGAAGATTCGAACCATGGCTTTCTGAAAGATGGAGGGAGCAGTTTTGAGACCAAAGGGCATGACAGTCCATTGGTATTGTGCGTTTGGAACATAGAAAGCCGTCTTATAGCGTTCTTCAGGATGTATGCCAAGCTGCCAGAATCCAGATTTGAGATCGAACTTAGAGAAGTACGTACTGCCAGATTTCACCAAGAGTGATCTGCGAGACATCTTTCCCTGTTTCATGGATGAGATTGTAGATACTGTCGTGGATCTCATCTGGGAAGGACTTGATGAAGGTATACTTTAAATTGGGATCATGGACTCCACCAATCTCATAGTAGATCTTTGCCATTTCTTTGTAATGAAAGTTGAGATGCTTAGCATTGTAAGAGCAACACTTTCTTTCAAAGAAGATCTGTTTGCGTTGTCTATGGATCAATGTGTAGTCACCTAGGAATTGTAGATGAATTCCATTAAGTGCCATATCCGCTGACTGTACTTCGATGAAGGTGGTTCGTTCATAGACTGATAAGCTCTGGAACCATTCTCTGAGAGTGCCAGTGAATCGAGTTGTAAACTCAGTAAGAACTACTTGAAGAGTTGCACCAGGTTGGTTCATTGGAGATCAATCCATGCATTAAACTCCAGGATGCGAGAACGCCATTGATCAGGAGGAAGATCATCTAGGGTAAACCATGGGCCGGCAATGGGCTTGGTTGTGGACTACACATTAGGACCCCGAGGAGGAGTATCTGTAGTTCCTGATTCATCCATCTCTTCAACAATTGGAGTAGCCATCATGATGACCTTAGAGACATCCATTTGTTGGGTTTCTTCAAGAGAAGAAGGGTCAGTGAATTCAGAGAACTCTGATTCAGAAGTGTCTGAGTCAGATAAAGCAAGATTCATGTTCTGGGAAGGAAACATGGGCTGTTTGTCTTTGGGTTCTTCTGATTTGCTGGATGATGGATGGGCTGTAGGTGCTGGTATAGCTTGGGCTTCTCTCTGGGCTCTGAGTTGTTTTGGTAAGTCAGAGGCAAGGAAGTACTGCTGTTTTGGATAATCTTGGGAAATGTATGGTGGCTGGAAAGGAGTTGAATATAGTGAAGGAGCATTGAAAAGCTGTGGAGCTGGATTGGAAAAGGTCGGAAAGGTGTAAGGTTTCATGGGTTTAGGTTGTGGTCTAAACAAAGAATACCCTGATTCAATCTCTTTTATCTGTCGCTTAAGAGATTCAATCTCCTGTATCTTCTGAAAGAACAAAGGAGATGTGTCATGATTAGCAATCATCTATCGAAGTTCTTTATCTAGGGTATCAACTCTTTGAGTGAATTGGATATGGAGTGTTTGTGAGGTTTCTTGGAAAATAGTAAGCTGTTTGGTGATTTGGCTGGTTGAGGCTAGGGATTGGTCTAGCTTTTGGTCAATGGTTTTGAGAAGACGGTTTTGGGAGATGGAATTTTGGGATTGCCAGTTCAGTGTTTCCTCTGAAGGAGAACACTTTCTTTCACCAGAAGGAAGAACAGTGGTAGGAGTCACATAGGGTGAAGCTGCTACTTGTGTCTATGGATTGATTGTTCTGGTTAAAGGAGGAAAGTCATCAGTACTGGATAGATTCATGGCTATCATTGGAGGAGCTTCTTTTGGCTGAACAAAAATGGCATCCATCTTGCAAGAACAAAAGACCCGAGGAGGAGGACACTAGAGTAGTCCTTCTTGTTCCAAGATCGCAAGACAACGAGTATAATATTCATTATCCGTCATGGGCCTTACTGGAGGTAGGCCTATCCAAGAACCTGAGCCTGATTGGTCATCTGGGTCATGAGATTTGTCAGGATTGTAAGAACATGGGCTTCTGTATTTGGGCCTTTCTTTGGGCTGTTTTTGTGGGACGAAATAGTCATCATCACTGTCATAGTCTTCATGGCACGTGCAACTAGCATCGTACATAGAGATCCTGTATCCCAAAGGAAATGACCGTTGATCTTTGCCACGTAGATGTGATGTCCAGATGCATCAAAACCTGCAATAGGGATTTTTGATCTGGGTGCCTTGTACGGAACACACAGGGAGATCTGTTGTGGAGGAGCAGACGGTGTTGCTGAAGAAACTGAGAGACGGGGTTGAGCTGGTGAAGTGAAAATAGTTTTGACAGAACCGTCATGTTGGCGAATGAAGACAGGATCCTGTTTCTGGATTGTCTTTTGCTACTGGTGAAGCTTTTCGTAGTCTGTCACCCATTCCAAGGGAATAAGGTGTTCAAGCTCATGGCGAGGGAGCTGTTTAGGAGCCTGTACTATGGTAGGAGTGATCAGCAAAGATGTACAGAGCTTCATTAGATGTCAGATGATGAGACTGAAGATCTATAGCATGATCTTGCAATCTGTAAACAAGCTGGTGATGAACCGTAGTAGCTATGGAGTCAGAAACTTGTTCTGCACCAGTGATCTGAACCTGTAGCTTCAGCAGATGTGGAAGGTGTGGATCTGCAAGAGAAACATTAAAATTGGGAAAAAAGGTTAGCACAATACTGCCAGCGTTGAGAGTAGAGGCTATTATCCCAATCACTGCATCTTCAAAGTGTATGTAACGAGTATCAAGGAGAGAAAGGTGGGCTACGACACCAAGACCTTTTCTTCCATGATAGGAAAGAACAAGTCTGATAGCACCGAAGTGAATATGAGTGTACTGTTGTTGCTTCCACTGGGTGATCAAAGCAGGTGGGATTTCTATAGTGATGTACTGTTCTGAAGTAGCAGCACGAAGAGTACTATGGGAGAGAGAAGAAGACTGTATATACTCTTTTACACAGGGAGATCTTTTAGAAAGGATCTTTTTTACAGAAGTAACGAAACCAGGTTTACTCTTTTCATATACAGAATAAGGATTAGCTAAAGGAGCTACAGAAGAGCTGATCTTAGCATCTTCTGGTAGATAAGAAATTTCTACAAGGTTATCTATTTTACTCTGGATAGAAGATCGACAAGAAGAAGGGATAGAAATAGTAGAAGTTTGGATAATAGGAGAAGAAAGAGCTTTGAAAGTTGAAGTTTCCATGATAAGAAAGATATGCTTTCAAACTGCAATAGTATCAATATATACCCAAGTCAACAAGGTTGAAGATGGCCTAAGTGCACTTTTGGTTCTGGCAGTACGTACATGCCAGCATCCAAAAACTCTGTGCTCAACAGCAGTTGTTCAAGAAGGTAGCAAAAGGTGACGTCAAACTCACGAAGGCATGTGATAAGCGGCATCTGAAGATTAAGTGTAAAGACAAGGCCTGTGATTGTAAGTCCAGGAAGTCTATACACTACAAGTCTTCCAAAAGGCCTCATCAGAAACAATTCCGGCCCAAGAAATACAAGTTCTACAGGAAGAAGTCAGCTCAATCATCCAAGGCTAACAGGTGTTACATTTGTGGAAAGACTGGACACTTTGCTAAAGCATGTCAGCAGAATCCAAAGAAGACAGCTCATCTCCTCCAGCAAGTGGCAGCTGTCACTCCAGCTACAGAACACGATCTTGAGTCTATTTATAGCGAAGAAGATCAGCCTTCTCAGAGCACACTCTTCTCTCTTCCAGACTATTCTTCAGACTCAGACTCTTCTCTCTCAGATTTTGATTTCGAGTTCCCCACTATAAACACCATGGCCTCTCTTCCTTCTCCTCCTCTTAAGCAAGAACGATTTGATCCTGACTTCCCTCACCTTCCTCCTGTACAGGAACACAGAATCCCTTATTGTTCCTCTGTAAATACAGCCATCCTATCTATTGTCTTACCTAGCCATCACAGTCATCCTGATAGTGATGTTCAACCTCCCTTCACTAAACACCCTTCCACAGAATTTGAATCTGTGCATTCAACCAAATCTGCAGATGATTCAGCTACAGCAACTTCTGCACATCCTCTACCTCTTGCTTCCTGCAAAGTTTTTTCAGACAAATATGCAAAGCCAATATCTGCAATAGCTCTCCTTGATACCGGTTCCGCAGCAACCATGGTAAACCCCAATCTTCTTCCCCCCATTGCTGGAAGAAGAGTCTTCATCGGTTTTCCACAGTTTCTGGAGAACCTTATACCACTACTCTGAAATCTCGTCACAGGATTGGAATTCAGTTCTTCCCCAACTGTACAGTCTGGATTCATGTTGTAGGTGACACACTCTTTGAAAGAGACGTCTTGTTTGGTTTTGATGCCTATTGCCAGATCAAGAACCTCCGGATTCTTCCAGACGGCATCAGTTTCAAGGGACAACAGAAGCCTTACACTCTCATTCCAAGGTTATGTCTCTTATCTTCTGTTCCCCCTAACTTTACTTCCTTTCAAGACCTGTTCAGACCCTGTTGTGTAGATTCTCACAAAACCTTCACCCATTCGTCTCCTCTGTACAAAAACCCTAACTTTTTCATTACTCTCCCTTTCAAGCTAAACGAAGATATCAACCCTACCAAAGCCACACATCCGGGTATGTCTCCTGCTGACCTAGCTCTTGCCCAATCCGAACTAAAAGAGCTACTTGACCAAGGCCTAATCGAACCAACCCAGTCACCCTGGGCCTGTCAGGCCTTTTATGTCAACAAACGTTCAGAACAAATCCGTGGGAAGAAAAGACTTGTCATCAACTATGCTCCTCTTAACCATTTTCTAGCAGATGACAAATTCCCACTCCCCAGGATCTCAACTCTTCTTCAACAAATCAAGCATGCCAAATACTTCTCTAAGTTCGATCTCAAATATGGATTCTGGCAGCTTGGCATACATCCTGAAGAACGTTATAAGACGGCTTTCTGTGTTCCCAACGCACAATACCAATGGACTGTCATGACCTTTGGTCTCAAAACTGCTCCCTCCATCTTTCAGAAAGCCATGGTTCGAATATTCCAACCTCTTCTACCATCCTGTGTCATCTACATAGATGATATCCTTCTTTTTTCTCCTAACATTGATGAACACCAATAACTCCTCAAAAGGTTCCATTCTCTGGTTCATTCTTATGGTGTCATGCTCTCTGAAAAGAAATCCTACATTGGACAAAAGGAGATAGACTTTCTTGGCCTCGTCCTACGAGATGGACAGTACCAGCCCGGCCCACACTTAACAGAACAGGTGACCACATTTCCTGAAACCAACTTATCCAGGAAGCAGATCCAACAGTTTCTCGGAATGATTAATTATATCCGAGACTTTCTTCCTGAAGTTGCCAAGCACACGTGTCACCTATCCTGCATGCTCAAGAAGAACGCCCCTCAATGGTCTTGCATACAAACCGAAGCCGTAAGATAGCTCAAGGTCTTAGCCATGACTCCTTACGTATTGACCATACCAAAAGATGACAGCACCCTAATTCTCCAAACTGATGCCAGTGACACAGCATGGGGTGCCATCCTTCTCGAGAAAAGGGAAATTGTAGAGCTCCTGTGTAAGTTTGCCTCAGGAACATTCTTCGATGCAGAACTCCACTACCATTCTACCATTAAAGAAGTCTTAGCAGTCAAACAGGGCATAAAGAAATTTGAATTCTTCCTAGCCTCTCGACATTTTATTATCAAAATGGATAACTCTGCTTTCCCTCGAATCCTTGAATATAAAGGCAGGCATCTTCCTGACAGACATCTCCTCAGACTCTCTGAATGGTTCTCAAGGTATGACTTTGAAGTTCAACACATAGCAGGAGAGAAAAATTTAATCCCAGATTTCCTCTCTCGCTTATCAAAGCCACCGCCTCTCGTTTCCCAAGAATCTGTAGGCTCGATCATGATGGTTCTTCCTCATACACCAGATAACCATCCTGATCTTCCAGCAAACTATGATGTCCCAGAAATTGAGACATGGGCTTTTCAACAGATCATGAGAACATATTCACGAATAAATCCACGACCACAGGATTTCTGCTCACTCTATCCCTGGAGACAAATTCCTATTCTATCTCCAGAATTCCCACACACTCAGGCTGATCTATGGTATCTATGGTGTCTCACTACTATTTATCATCAGCCCATTGAAATCC
>CANYBF010031565.1:0-114423 GCA_948192965.1 Dalechampia spathulata | reverse complement strand
TAAATACATGTTTCCTTAAAATTTGAAGTTATAAAAAATATGTACATTCTTTGAAAAATGTTTAAATCATGATTTAATATGATTGTTTTACAAAAAAAATTAAAATCTTTAAAAAATTATGAAAATATAAAAATATATTTTTTAAAAACATGAAATTTTACAAAATATTTTTAAAAATTTAAACTTTTTGAAAAAGGTATCATATATGTAATACATATTGAAAAGATTTAAAACGTATATTTGGAAACTAAAATTGTAAATTATAATTTTCAAAATAATATAATTTTTAAAAAATATACTTTTATATTTTAATAATTTTAAATTTTAAAAAATATTTTTATAGGAAGTAATATATTATATATTAAAAAATAAAAAATTAAAGAATATCAAAAATTTTAAAATTACAAAATATCCCTTATTATTAAAAACTTTTTTATATAAAAATAATAGATCTAAAAGAATTAATTATTAAAATCAGATTTTTAAAAAATTTCACTTTTTTATATGAATATATAATTTATTTTAATAATTTTTAGTTTTAAAAAATACTTTTGTAGGAAGTAATATATTATATATTAAAAATTAAAAAATTAAAAAATATCAAAAATGAAAAACTATAAAATATTTTTATTATTAAAAATAAAAATATTTTTTAGTATTAAAAAATATTTTAATAAAAAATAGATCTAAAAGAATTTATTATTAAAATCAGATTTTAAAAAAGAATTTTACATGTTTTTTATGAATTTATAATTTATGTTAATATATTTTTTATTGATAATATAATAAGATGATTTAAATTGTATTTATTTTATGTAGTTATAATTTATTAAGATTGTATTTAATTGATAAATTATATTTATTTTATGTAGTTATATTTGATTAGGATTGTATTTAGTTAATAAAATCTTATGAGATTTTAAATTGATATTGTTTATATTAAATTGATATGATTTTTACAAAATCTGGTATTTTTATAAAAAAGAATAATAATCGATAAAATTAAGAAAAAACATTTGTTACCTGCTAAGTTTTGAAAATATCCCTTGAACAATCTCAGAGCCAGGCCTTCAATAACAGGGCTCAAGGCCTTAAGAAATAGATTTCAATCATTGCCCCGATCCGCTTTCTTCCTCTGCCGTGTTGATAACCCTCCACTCTCCTTTCTTGCTCAACCTTGAACCCTACTCCCTCCGTCAGTTCTTCTTTTATCTGTTTCGCCGGTCAGCATATCGGTCTCTCTGGCTTGAAAAGTTTCTTCTTGCTAACCGGAACATTAAAAGATGTGTATATTTTAAAAATGTTAGCTCAAACTCTCAAAATCTAACACCCAGTTGAAGGGCTTGCCATTTTCATGATGGGGTTGCTGATATGACCTTCTTATCTATGAAAGTCAGATCTTCAAGGGTTTGGGCCTTCAAAATCGCCACTGCCCAGTTTCATGATTCCATTAAAGGCGGAGGATTTGGACCCTTTTACCATGATAAAGAGGTAATGATAAGGAACCAGGAAGCTTGGTTTGCCAAAGTTATAGCTACCCTCTTTGTTAGTTCACATTGTTTCGATACTAATTGTTTAAGGTATTTATCCGAGAATTTGAAGGATCCTTTATGCGCATTTGAGGTAATTAAGAGGTTTAATAACCCACAATTGGGTTTTAAGTTCCTGGAGTATAGCAGATTGAATTTCAATCTTATTCATAGTTTTTCGACTTATGAATTGCTTATTAGGTCTTTATGCCAAATGGGTCTTCATGACTTGGTTGAGATAGTGATCAGCTATATGAGGAATGATGGGCATTTTCTTGATAGTACGCTTTTAGGATTTTTGGTAACTTCCTTTGCTCGTGCTGGGAAGTTCGGTCTTGCCAAGAAATTGGTTGCTGAAGTTCAAGTCCAGCAGGTTCGGATTAGTCCTTTTGTGTATAATTATTTGTTGAATGAGATGGTTAAACAGGATAAGGTGCATGAGGCAATTTGTTTGTTTAATGAGCACTTGATATTGCACTCTCCTCCTGATGCTTGGACCTTCAATATTCTTGTGCGAGGTCTTTGCAGAGTAGGGGATGTTCACAAGGCTTTCGAGCTTTTCAAATATATGCATAGTTTCGGTTGTTTACCTGATATTGTTACGTACAACACTCTTATAAATGGATTTTGTAGGGCTAATGAGTTAGATAGAGCGAATGACTTGGTGAAAGAACTTCAGTCTAGAAATAATTGTTCACCGGATGTTATAACTTTTACATCGATTATATCTGGGTTTTGCAAACTGGGTAAGATGGAGGAAGCCTCTGTCCTTTTGAAGGAGATGATAAGGTCTGGAATTGAGCCCAACATGCTCACTTTTAACGTTCTTATTGATGGCTTTGGCAAAATTGGCGACATGGTCGCAGCTGAAGCCATGCTAGAAAGGATGGTCTCCTTTAATTGTGTAGCTGATGTAGTAACCTTCACTACCTTGATTGATGGTTATTGTAGAACTGGAGATGTTCGTACAGGTTTGAAGCTTTGGGATGTGATGCAAGCTAGGAATGTATCGCCAAATGTTTATACGTATGCAGTTCTCATTAATGCTCTTTGCAAGGAGAATAGAATTCATGAAGCTCGAGATCTTCTGAGGCAATTGAAGTGTAGTAATATCCTTCCGAAAGCTTTTATATACAACCCCGTGATTGATGGGTTTTGCAAGGCTGGGAATGTGGATGAGGCAAATTTGATCATGACAGAAATGGAGGAAAAGAGATGCAAGCCTGATAAAGTGACGTTTACAATTCTTATTATTGGGCATTGTATGAAGGGGAGAACTGCTGAAGCACTTGATATATTCAAGAAGATGATAACAATTGGTTGTGCCCCTGATAACATTACTATTAATTCATTGGTAGCTTGCCTTCTGAAGGCTGGGAAGCCTAGTGAAGCGTTCCACATTATGCAAACAGCACTAGATAATATCAACTTGAGCTTTTCATCTTTTAGAAATGCTTCTCCTATGAGCATGAAAAGAATGATTCCGGTGGCTGCTTAAGAGAGGTGTTTATGCTTCTCCAAATTGTAGCAGAAATACAAATTTTTGAGGCAATAAGTACTTTGTGCTTTGACATTTTTTAGGTGATTGCCCACGTCAGTTTTGCAATTTAGCCAAATATACTTGAACCTGGTGCTGATGTTGTCAAATTGTATGTATTCATTCTTCTTTCTTCAAGTTAGTCATTGTATTCATTTTTGTCCTGAAAATCGTAGAAAGTGACTCTTTTGGCTATCCTGATTATAGATTTCCTGGTGGTGCTGTATGAGATAGCAGGAGGGTGGGAAGGAGATTGACGTTTGTCTAGTTGAAAATGAAAACATCGAATCCAAATTGCCTATCTGAAAGGGGCAATCTTCGGTTTGCTACCCTTGGTTTGCCAATCTCCATTGACCTTCTGCAGGCAGCTGCGAACTGGACTTCGAAGATTTCTGCTAGCAAAATCACAGTCCACCAACGTATCAGGTGCCTGTTAAGTACTGTGTTCGAGTTCTGATGCAAAAGGTTATGCTGGTTTTTACCCTGCATTTGGAGATCGTTATGATTTCTTTATAGAATCATGTTGTATATGCAACCTTTATCCTACTCTTGAGTTGATATCGGTTGCTCTGAATTTATGGCGCCTTTCACTGCAGATGGGCTATAATGATGGAGAGCATGACAGGATAAGAGAATGGATTCTAACTACTTGTTGATACCATTTTCTTTTAGTAAAAAAAGAAAATTTTTAATACAGCAAGGAAATGACTCTGTAGAAACCTGCATCAGGGTGTTAGCCATTCCCATTCTCGACACAACCAAATCAGACAAATCGCATATTTTTCATTACATATGCTACTTTAGTTTGTACAAAATTCACATTCAAGACCTATTCTTCTCCTGTTAACAAGTTTTTCAAGGATGGAATGCTGGAACTTCATCTAAAGGAGAGTAAAGTCCACGATGTAGTGTTCTATCAAAGATATTCCTGTAAGGATCCTCCTCTCTTTTCTTTAACAAGTAGTCTATACTGCTTTTTACTTCGGATTGTACAAACCTGTAGAATTTACTTGCATAATTTTTATCTTTCAGTAGTAGCTCCTCCTTTCCCTTTGTTTCTATAGGCTTTCCGAACAGAAAGTAAAACCGGCCAGGTATCTTCGGCAAAAGCCCTGGAATAAACAGTTGTTGGTTGGCAACCTCGCCTTGACCGTCATTCCTGATAATCAGGATCACCATCTTTGTCAGTAAAAAGCAACTAGGATCATATGCCGGAATAAAAAAAAGGAAAAAGAGAAAAATCCTGATTTTATATATAGCTCATTTTCTGATTCAGAATGTCCTGAATTTGTCAAAACCTGGCTCGGAAATAGGTCATTATTTAAGATGCATTGTCTTGGAAAATACCTGACTCTGACAGCGTTGCGAGTTGCCTCTCGTATGTAGTCATTAAGCACTGGGATTTTCATTAGATCGTGGTAATCAAGAGCCAGCTGGGACATTCACAAACCCACATCAAATTATTGCAAACCAGCATAATATTATTAACCAACTGAAGAATTAATAAGAAAACGAAAGCCATTTTCAATTTTCTCGTGAACTCCACAACTCTAAGCTATAATTGACAAATTTTAAAGGAATGGGAAAAAAAGGAAAGTTCGACAATGGTATCTGATAATGGAGAGATTAAATAAAGAAAGACTTTGTTGGCAAAAAAAAAACTCACTTCTGCTATATCATCTTCGCCTACAGTTCCAAATGGCACAATTGTAGCTCCAAACCTTGCAGCCATTCTGACAAATTCTGGTTGGTCAGGCCAAATCAATTTATACTCTTCACCCTGTGAATTACAAAACTTGTTACAACAGGAAGAATCAGAACCCTGAGCTTAAGGATCAATAAACAAGTAGTTTTTAATGTACCTTATAGTGCAGAGCTTCTCGTGCACCTCCAGGATAAAGAAGGACGTGAGATTTTGCAGAAAGCAACTTGAAAAAATTGCCTGGTGTAACAGGTAAAGCACCCATTACTGTCATCCAATCGTAGAAAGAAAATTCACCAGATGACTGTTCAGAGCGACCATTGAATAGCACTGGATGTGCTAAACCTCGCATCATAATTTTCTTCTCTATTAGGAATTGTTCATAAAGGGAATAGATTTCAAGTCCCATCAACATGTGGTAACCAACGAATATCACAGGACCTTTGCTCGGGACCCCAGCAAGTCCTCTTACTATCTTTCCATCCTCCATTGTTGAGAAGAAAGCAGAACTAGTAATGAATCGTAACCATCTGACATGCATGTGATTTTATTGTTAGTTATTCAAACAGTATGCATCATGGTATGTAATGGATAGAAGTCATGATAAAAAAATCCTGAACTCGGACGAGATAGCTCTGGACTAAACAACAACTGACATATTTGATGTTCTCAATTTTGTGCTGGTAAGCATCAATGATCAATGAAATTTTGAAGGACATCAGCCATGAGGTAGCTCAAACAAATTCGGAAAATGACAACATGAAGAAACTTGCTGAATTACCCGGATATTTGATAAAAGCCATGTTTGAATTCTGACATGCTCGGCGGCAGAAAGTCCGAGGCAAAATCATGCCTCCTTGAGCGACGGTATTTTCTTGTACCTTTAATAATAGTGAGCAAACTAATGTCATCCTCCTGTGCCATCAAAGGGAAGGTTCCATTAAAGAGGAAGTTGTTCCATGCAATTTACGGATATATTCTGAAACTTCTCATTTATGATCATAAAATACGAAACCCAAGTCATCCCTTCAACTTACGATGATTGAACAAGAGTTGACAAGCATACTAAATCATATTGCTACCAGGATTAAAATTCAATCTTGGAATGAATTTATTGCTGATCCAAGCGAAATGAAACAGCACATAAAAAGAGGTTGGGACTCCAGGAATGTGAACCTAGAATGCTTTCATAAAAAGATACAAATGATTAGGTTACATAGCACGATTCTTTTCCGCATACCATTAAAAGTGTATGACCGTTGTCTTTGAAATGGCGAACCATGCAATTCTGCAACGAGCTTTCAAGACGCTTGGCTTCATCTACACTGGGAAGCATATAATCCCTACCGCTGCAATGAAGAAGCCACCATCAGACATATTTATCGACCAAGGGATGCCAATGGATGGGAAATCTTTGTTCCCCACGGGGATCCAACCCCATTCATAGCACGAGTCTCCGGCCCTGCCCCGTTGCCATACGGGGAAGTGAGCTGAATAGAGTAAATATAATCAAGCATTTGAAGGGTGAAGACAGACCTGGCAAGCACTAAAACTTCAGCCTTTACTGCGTGAAGACGAGAATTTGCATAAGCAGCAGCTGATTTCAGTAGTTTCAATTTCCAAAGAAGGGTGTCCTTTGGAATGATATCAGCCAAACCCTGAAGAGAAAAAAACATGTCATTTGTGCATAGTTTAGAAGAATATAGCAAAGGCATGATTATATCTAAATTCCAGGCAGGAATCAATTTATCAGAGATCACTTAAATAGTATAACTTTTGTTATAGAAAATGACACGGGTGTAATCAAGTCAAGTTGAGTCCAGTTTTGAAGTGACAGAACTCGAACTTGAGTTTAATTAATCCAAAGGAGCTCGAGGTAATCGGAAACTGGAAAGTTTATGAAAAATAGAAATAAATAAGAAAAAGAGCATAGCGTAACAAGATAAACAGTGAAAATGACTGGTAGAGCATACAGAAAGATATGGTAGCAAAGCAGTAAGATTCCCAGATAATTGTTCAACTTTCAATCTGGGAGGAAGTGTATATTCGATATCAACCATTGCCATCTTCAATGGATTACCTAAGGCCATGAAAGAAGAAAAAAATCAGCATCATAGACGAAAATTTTCTTCTCAATGAGGTGATCAAAGCTATTGAAACTGCGAAAGTTTAATGGGATTTCGATGGCAAGTAATTCAGACACTCTATCATGTTTAAAGATGATCTACGTGTTTGCCAAGTTTATCGGCATTCAATGAACTATGCAGCAATTTCAGGCCATGAATGTTAGAAATATTTTTTACGAGCGAATCGATCAAGATGGTCTAGTTTTCGGTTGACGAAACAATCCAGGTTCAGGATTTCTTAGTCATGACCCAAGTTATGTAGTGCATAATAAGAAAATAAAGGGAGCAATGACGTAGATTACCCATTACAAAACTTAGCATATAGGGAACTGCATTGTGTAATCCTTCTGGAATAGCTTCCAAGACAGGAAGAAATGGTTGCAGCTGTGACCTGTCAAAGGATGTAGCTAAAATAATAGGGCTATTAATGTCAGTCTAACCTGGAAATGATCAATCAGGAAAATTACCAAGGGAAATTCCTGATGCTCATTTGGGGAAAGGGAATTCACCTGGATTGACTAGTATCACTACAAGGTCAATTTTTGGATTACGGGCAGCAACAGCAAGTGCTAGACATCCTCCGAACGAATCACCCACCAGATAAATCGGCTTATTTGGCGATGACGAATGCTGAAGCCTCACCGTTTCCTCGACAAATTTCACCATTCCTTGGAGAACAAAATCCCATTATCAGTACGTCAAAAACTAAGTGGTGTACGCTTTGACATTTGTTTACAGAATGTTGACAGGCGCAGACCTTCGAATGATGTTCGGTCATAAGGTGGAATATGAAGGCACCAAACTTCAAAAACCCTGTATTTGCCAGAATATAAAATAACAAAATAGACCATGAATGTCAACCATCAAGCATTATAAAAAGCAAAAAAAAAAAAAAAAAAGGAAAGAAAAGGTGTTCTGTCGAAATAGAAACTTCAACGGAAAAAAAAACTTACTTCCCCAAAGCTTTGTGATGCAAAGTAAGCCCCAAGCCAACACCATCAAGCCCTATATGCATCAACACCAAAGATTAATGATTGCCGCACTGAAATCTCAAATCTCATCAATTAGAAATTCCACCCTATTGAATTTTTTTCTCTACCCAATGAGATGATGGCAAAAATGATAAGTAGTTCCTAGAATTTAACCAGAGAGAAGTCTCGAGTTTTTTTTTTTTTTTTGAACTTTACTTTAAAGGAAAAACCTAGATCGAATCAGGACGAAGAGGGTGCATGAAGACACAGATGCTGCTTTGCCTATGACCACTGGCAACAGTCTCGAGTTTTAGTTCTGAAGTAGAACAACATGCATCGGAGAATTAACCTTTCCTATGTATTCTCCAGTCTATGAACCATATTATATCACAATTTATCAAAAAAAAAAAAAAAGAAGATATTTTTCCACCATGCAGAACTTGTAGCAGATTATGAGACAACAATTACCAGGCAAAAACAGAAGAGTAGGAGAATTTTTCAAAGGTTTGCCACATTCAATGGGGCTAAACCACCTAGGTGGACCTGCATCAGGTTTAAGGGTCATTGCTTTAGCTCCTTTAAGATAATCTTTTATTGTCTTTCTTCCATACTCGTCATCCCACAGAACTTCCAAATCATCTGAAACATGTTTCACCAACTTTCTCTCAATTCTAGACTTTACTCTCCCATTTCCTCCATCAATCAAACCACTGCTCCCCTCTTTTACTGTATTTCTGCCATCAATAACTCCTTTGTTCTTGTCTTTCTTCTCAATGAAAGCAGTTCCACTTACCACAACCGAATCAGATGACAGAATTCTCGAATCACTATTGCCTAAACTCTGAACTTGAATCCGAGGTTTAAAGTTATTATTACTATTTTCTGCATTAGACAATAGAGAAGGTGATAACCTGAAAGAAACAACTGATGCCATTTACTCTTTTAATAGTTTTCAAACGAACAACTTGCTGCTTTACTTTTCAAGTAATTTTTGACTAAGAAAAGGGCTCCCCAGTTGATAAAATTGGCAATACAAGAACTTGATTTTCAGCAACCTGGAACTTTCTTCAAGCACTGAAGCAGCAAGTTGGAAACTTTCATATTCTTTCCAACTCCAAACTTGACAAAAGCCAAAGAAAACGAAAAGGCAAAATCAGCCTGGAAACTAACTTTGAACGAAGCAGAGCACTCTCTTATCGGTAACATTCAAAAATTCAACAAGCCACAAGTCCGATTTCAAGCATCAAATCGCAGAAGGAAGACTTTTTAAACTCCAAACAGTACAAGTTAAGCAAACACGCTTAGAATGCCAAGTAGACAATTCTAACTAAAAATACTCACGCTTTTGATGCTTCCTGGTTTAAGATATAACAATAAGAAGAAACAACTTGAAAAGAAAAGATTTTGAAGCTAACCCAGTAACTAAAACGAGAGAAGATCTTCTAGAACACGTATTTCTAGAGGAGTGCAGCGTTTGTGACAATGAAATTACAGCAAGAAATTCGGTGAAAAGAGTAAAAGTAAACGAACTGACAAGAAAAGACTGAAACAAGGACAATAAAAGTGGGAAACTGACAGCAAGAGATTTTGGACTGTAGCTAATATAGAAGTTGGCTTTTGGTTGATATTTACGGAGAGAGTTAATCACCTGCCATTCTGAGAAATGGGTGGCCATTGTTTTGTGGTTTTCATTTCACAAATTATCGTGGATCCAATTGCTTCTGATATTTTGCTTTCTTATAGCGCATTGCTTTCCCACTCCACTCTCCTTCACAACGGTTATTTTCGTTAGGTACCGAGCAGCAGGGCGCCCCAGTTTTGGCACCTTCTTACTTTCCATGACATTAATTAATACATCTTATTATCTACAAATATAAAATTATAAATTAATTTTAAAATCTAATTTATTATAAAAATATATAATTTAATTATATTTATAAAATTAATCGATATAATTGTATTATATCAACCGAGATAATTCTGAAAAAATATTAAATAACATAATTTTGTGTGTTAACCTCTCTGCTTGTTGTGATTAATAATTGGAATCATAACCATCTTTTTCAGAAAAAGGAAGCACTAAAGTAAATCCATGACACTGTTTGTACAACATCATATTATTGTTTAAATTACACGGATTATTCTTAATTAAATTTAATTATTTTTTAATTTCTCTATTATTTCCGTATTTATGTATATATGTTTTGTCATATATCTACTTTTCATTAATTTAATATTTTATATAAAATCATCATCATATGTATATGTGTACTTCCTTGGGGGGTGGATATGGAATTGGTGGGTTGGTAGTTAAGTCCCTTTCTATTAAATGTAATATTTTGGATTTAATTAATATATAATGGAATTTAATTTGTTTTAAGAGTATGCATAGAGCCTTTCCTTTCCTTTCACTCACCGGTGAATATTTTCTTCGAAAAAAATCATGACTTTGCTTTAGAACAAAATATGCTGACATGTAATATTTGATTAATAACCGATTCTTACAATTTTTATGTGAAAATGGACATAGCAATCGAATTCTATAATCACTTCCTCTTCTTCAATTTGCAAGTATAGACCTTAACAAAAAGGAACGCCATTGTAGATGTCGGATCTATTTCTACTTATGAATTTGATTTGTATATTTAAATTTAAATAAATGTCTAAGATCAATGAAACTTCATTTATTTGTTTTTGATAGTGAGAATAGAAATAGAAATCGATTAGATTGAAGCCACGTGTCAAAACAAGTTTCAAACCAATCTGGAATCACCCTAATAGACAAGTCGGTGCAAATTCCAGAACCACAAAATCCATCCGTTAGTGAATTGTGGCTAGGCTTTAGTTTAATTAAACAACACCTATCGCTTTTGCGAGAAATCCAAAAGACGAGAAGAAACCTATATTTTCAGAAAGAGACGGGGCAGAGAGCCATGGCCAAGTGTGAACTCGCTATTCCGCTATGTAGCCAAGCGGATCGATGCTCCCCCTATTGGTGGATGTCAGAGGAATTGCCGCGTGGCACCACAGCCTGAACTTTCTTGGCGACTTTGGAGCCATTTGACTGGTAACACGGCCCAGACTAGACCAGCAGATCCGATAAAATGAGCAACACACAGTTCCGTTCCCATGATGCAAGAGCAGATATGACAATAAATCTCCAGCCAAATACATGATTGAGCAATTACCACATCACTTGCGTTTTTCAAGGGTGATAGTTGTTTGATTCTTAGGTAATCAGGCCGCTAGGTCGCACTTATGATACTTGTAGTGAATTCTACACAAAGGAATGTGTCGGTTACATGATATTCTACTGTAATTTTCTGTTTGTTTGTTGTTTTTTTTGGATGATGAAAAACTCCTGCTTGACGAAATCCCACCGCCAAGTAAACTAAATCCCGATCATGAAACCTCTAGCAGAACTCCTTAATCATGTCAATTCGAACCTCATACAAAATCAGAAAAAACAGTTGATGTGTCCCCTTTTAGAGAGGGAATTGGTGCAATTCTTCTATGCGTTGAACTATGAGCTAAGAAACACAAAAATGAGAAGTAAGAAGCGAGTGAACATAACTAGCAGGATTAGATCAAAACGAATGGAAATTGTATAGAAAAAAATATCTTAACAATAGTTACTATTGCTACGTTGTACCTCAGAAGTCTAAACCTACAAAGCTTTCGACATCATAATTCTGATTTACACCCCTTGCTGTGATGCTGTTAATTTCCACCAATAACGACTATTTCCATTGCCACGTGCAAAATTCTCCTACAAATCCATGATTTCCATTGAAAAGGGCTCCATGATGGTAGATGAAGTTCAAAACTTTTGCATAGCATCTGTTCCAAAGAGGGTAACAGTACCGGGAATCTTAGCCGTTTCATGAAACAGCCAGAGAATGCTGGATTTCCGAATTTACAAAGATCATTATAAGATTGATCAAGCTAAGCATCCTGAAGAATCAATGTATCCCAGGTAACTTTACCCGAGCACAAAATTCTGTCTAAGCCAAGTAGAATCTGTGGGACTGTAAATGTTTAAAAACAGTATGAAATGAAGAAAAAAAGGGTCAAGAAACTGTAAGCTCACCTCAGAAATTATCTATATATTTTCTGACAGAAGTTATGCTTTTCATTATCTTATTAATTAGGAGCTCCTGCCAGTTAATAATAATGCACCAAAATGTTCAGTTGCAGGATGATTAAAAGATGGACAATGATCCGAGTTATTCAATAGTACAGAATCATAATGAGATAACATCAAATGAATACTCACCTTCTTCCAAACATCGTATCGAGTCACCTTCCTTGAACCACTCTGTAGTTGAGGACTAGATCCTCAGGTTTCTTCCAAATATAAGCTCTCACCGTCGCTAAGCTCATGTCTGGGGATAACACCTGAAAAATTCGTTCCCTCTTATTGAGTCAAAGCATCCGAACAAATGTTCTCAGATTTGAGGTTCAACTCAACTAGTTGGTCATAACAACATCAAGTTGATACGGGTGAAGTGTTAATATACAAGACTGCTTATTATATAACTTGTGTTCCTATATCGTGTCTTGTTTGAGAATATCATTGCTGGAAGATGCATCGATACAATCTGTAGATCTCACTCGATATCTGCACAGTTGCAGCTCGACAACCTAATTTTCTAATTTACAGGGTTATCATTTACTCCATTATGGTTCATACATTAATACTTTTAAGACCATCTTTAATTACGCACATCAAATTACCTGATTGTTGCATAAAATCTCTACGGAAGGTTTAAGTTTCTGCCAAGGCTTCAGCCCAGGTATGGAGAATCCATCTGCAATTGTGGTATGCTGTAATTTTCCACCAAGTCCAGGAGTAAACGTCCCATCAGAATTAGTAACATCGAGCGGCTTATCAAGAACCATCTTTTCTATAATGTAATTGATAACCTGCATAAACATGGCAGTACAGGAAGACAATAAAAATTTAATCTTCGATAAATTTGGTCAAACTATTTCAGAGTACACATTGGAAGTCTAATAGTATATATAGATGTCCTACACATTAGAACATATTTAATATAGTCAATATCTTCTAGCATGCAGGCAGAACTTTCGTTAAACAACAGGATCAGACTTACTTTATGTATTCTCAGTATGCGGAGTGCACTTAGTTTGCCTTGCGTGATGCTCGGGACAGCTGATTTTTCACATGGATGCAGATAAAAGCTGCACCTGCAGAAATTTCAAAATTTTTAGCACGCTTGTCTCAGGAAGAAATCTACTCATACAGGCCCATGATAAGGAAACATGAAAAAGTTCAAAGAAGTTCAAAGAAAAACAACATATTCACGTAGTTCTAAAGCATAACCTAGTTAGACAGGCTCCTCATGCTTTATATCACTCACAAATAAGATGTTCATTCAGGGTATCACATAAAGAACATAGCAATAAGTTCAAGACTCTACTTGCTATGTTCTCTTTGGGGGATGCGATTATTTAAAATGCAATCTAAGCACCAACACGGGAATTCCTTTTCATCTTCAGTTCCATCTAAATCAGTAACTTTCTTTCTCCATGGGCCTCCTTGGGCGCCTTCTGTGATGATTGAAGGAGCGGAATCTGCCGAGAAGTCGAATGGAGGATAGACGATAGAGTCATTTTCAGTACCACCATCCACCTCAACTTTGGAATGGGTAAGACTTCTAGGAGTAACATCTTTCCCAGAGAAAATATCCCCATTAGCTAAAGCTTGTGATCCAAGTCTTTGTCTTCTTTTGGCCAACCAATGAGCCAACAGACCTTTAAGGGTTTCACGAGCTAAATTTACCTGTGGATGGTTCAAGACAATAAGTGAATCTGATTACGCTAGACATAACCTTTCAAATCCAGTACACTACGTAGAAAACCATATATTTTCAGCAATTAAATTGAAAATTAATTAATAATTTACCTTGTCATCTTCAGGTTTTCCAGTTATGTTGAGGTCAGCAGAATACATCTCAGCATGAAAGCATTGCGGCGAGTCCAAATGAATAGACAAGCTTCCAAGCTTTGTATCCACAGTGAACCACACCGGAATGCTTACCTAGAGCATGAGAAAAATCAACAGTAAGATCCACTAGAATAGTATACTAAAATCCAATGTGTTGGTGAAAATTACTCATTTTGCGTACCATTTCAAATAACTGTTCCTTTTTCTCTTCAAATGAAACCTGGGAAAAGTATAATAGAAATATGAAACATTACTGCATTACCATACAAACTTAGGAGTTTTACACACAACATGATGAATGGACCTCTCTGGTGAAACTATTTTACAACTTCTAGAGGACCAAGAATGCTCTCATGCCAATAACACTATCGTATATTCACATCAAAACAGGGAAAAATAAAGAAAAAGATGCAACCTTTCCATAGTCTTCAACTATAGCACCCCTTGTGATCTCCCAGAGCTTCACTGAACCAGCAGTATCCTATCAAACAGGCACAAGAGCAAAAGTTTCATGGAGGTCCATTTCGCATTCCAACATATTGTGGTAAGAAGTATACTTACCTTAGTCAAGACATGCCTTCTATTGTTTAGAATTTCGTGCTGCACTATTGCTGGAGTTCCAGGAATTCTTAAGGTTGGTTCTTTAAAAACAGGAACCTACAAAATATCAAGTTGTGTGTGTATATAATGAAAAAGAAAAAGTCTATCTCACGATTAAGTCTATCTACTTAAACAGATTCTCAACAAGCCAAACAAATCACTAGGAAAAAGAGAAGGTTAAGAAAAGGCTGTAAATCTGCATCATGACATGACATTAAATAGATACAACATATGATATGATCAAAGAAAAGATGATTAGCACCAGCATTGTAAGCAAAAGCATTTTGTCTTCACATGCCAAGCTAGGAGGGAACATGAAATGAAAGATATAAAACAATATGGCACCAAGTACAAGGAAACATAAATGGTTCACCCCAGAGTTCAAAAACCTAGAGAGATTATCCTGAAAATTTATTTACTACCCAGATATCTAAATTATTTTTCAGAAGTATTAAGATGAAACAACAAGCATTACTTACTGGAGTAGATCCTTCTAAGGAAACCCTTGCCCTCGAAAAGGACAGGTTTCCAGCTAAAAATGAACCACCTTTTTGGAACACCTTTCGAGGATTGCATCCTTCTGCAGGCCACCTATTCACTGAAGAATCTGTTGTTGCAATCCATATGCTGTCATCGTCCAAAGCTAGTTGCAAAATTGGATGCTTCTCCATGCAAAGCATAAGACTCTCTCTCGTTGCCAAGTCTGTCAAGTACAACTGAGGGCATAAACAGAATTGTGTATCAAAAATTTGAGCACTGAAGCTGAAAAGTTAAAGAGATAATTTTACTTGTTTGGTTTGATTTGGATTAAAAAAAAAAAGTACTTACTGATTGATCCCTTCCACCACTATAAACATGACTAAATGTCGGGGTGCTGGCAAGTGCCCAAACAGAATCTGTATGCACTGCATATGAATGAATACAACGCTGCTGCCCAAGATCCCATAGTCTACAAACATAAATGAAAATTAAAAGACAAGTTCTTGCACGTTTTATAGAAGCTAGTGCATATTCAAAACACAAAAGAAAAAAAAACGGCAAGAAAAAAGTTGAGTACAAGGTCTTAAAACCTGATCATAGAATCAGAGGATCCTGATAAGCAAAACCTGCAAGAAAGAAATTTGGAAATTTAATAATCATAATAGAAAAATATGGCATTAATAAGCTCATGATAACACTCGTGATCCTGATCAAGACAAGATCCACCTGCACTGAATTACATCATAACCTCTTAAACAGAACATCAAAGGCCTTTGGAATCGCAGATAGATAATGTAACATTTCTCCTTTCCATCTCACATCTAGCCTTTCTAAGATCCTCATCCTTTTCCCTCTCCTAGATTTTCCATTATATTTACAGGCACAATCAATATCTTTTCCTGCACTTGGTATATTCTTCAAGACATGGACATTTAAAGGGAACTTCTCAAGCATTTTGGTAAACATGACTTTCCCATGTGGTACTTCAAATGCTTAGTCGAAAGTTGTCTTGAAGAACATTTTTTAGTAAAAAAAAAAAGGAAGCTGTCTGCTATTGGTAAACGCAAGTTGGCTGAATCAAACCCCAACCCTTAGCCGCTTCTCCCTCCTCCCTCCTCCCTCCTCTCAAAAGAAAAGGAAAAAAAAACCACTGCCAAAACCAAATTAAGGAGATGCTGTGTAAAATTATATTACACTTCTCGGCATGTAGAAGAAAGAACCTCCTCAGATGGCAATTAACAGAAAACATTTTGATATAGCATCAGTGATGTTCAGCGAACCTGCCAGTGGAATCCAGAAGCAGAGCTCTGATATTATCGGTGTGCCCTCTTAGCTTCATAGCCTTTGAACCAGTTCTTGGATCCCAAACACGCACGACCTATACCGATAATGATAAATATGATTAACTCCAACTTAAGCCAGCACCGTTTTCGAGTTTTACAACTCAGTAAATAAGCTTCATAGATGACTTTAGATGAAGTGCAAACATAGCCCACAAAAAAGTGATTGTCATAACATCAGGACATACCTTCTCAGTTCCACCAGACACAAGAATTGATCCACTATCATTCATTGCAAGTGCATAAACTGATTCCTTATGGCCTTTTGCAGCAATCGGGACATACCCGTTGAGCTGAGTACTCTCCATAGATATGCTATTGCTTGAACTAATGGTCCGTAAACTTGTCATGGGCAACGAATTAGTAGAACCATTAACACCAACTGAACAATCATCTTCTATGGCATCCTTTGACTTCGAGACTGGTGCAAGTGCAGATTCAAGATCCCATATAAAGACCTCTCCACCAAGGCCACCGGAGGCAACAATATTGCTCTAAAATCCATGACACTAGAAGAGGATCAGAAAATGAGACTGAAAATATATAAGAAATAAGATCACAGAAATCACAATTCCATGATTGATGTTTGTTCAATTAACAGTATATTGAACAGCAGAATTCAATAACAGGAACCTTTCATGCATTCCAAAATAGACATAGAAGAATTGCACTAGAAATTACATTTTTTTCAGCTGCAGCAAGACGAGTAACATAGTCAGAGTGCTGACGGAGCGTTTTAATACAAGTTCCATCAGACAAGCATTTCCATGTCTGGCACATTCACAGGAAGAAATATAAAAAAATGAACTAGAAACAGAAAATTTGATGACTTGTAGAATAGATAAATATAAAATGTCAGCAACCGCTGGACCTTAAGGGTGGTGTCTGAAGAGCAGGAAACAAGTGTATTATCACCAACAAGAACGGCATCATTTACCTGCATAACCAGCAAAATTCACACTAAATTCAATCTCAGGCACTAGCAAACAACTCATACATGTGAAATAAAATACTCAAAACAAAAAAAATTAATATTTGGTGCCAGGCCAGTGAAACAGAGCAGGCTTCTGAATATAACTCATTTGTTCCTTTTCAATCACCAAAGATGCATCAGATGATAAGTCACACGCAGCATGCCAGCATGCATCATGATGAAAAACAATCTACACAATTTTGCTCATTCAATGTCCTACACAATTATTATAGCATCAAAATTAGCTGAATTTATATCAACGGCAACCATTAACCACTAAGAGACCCTTGATAAGTATCACATATGGTAACAAAGAAATTTTGACCAGGCAAAAGAAGTTACCCAATCAACATGTGACTCGAATGTTGCAGAGCAAGTAGCAAAATCTTCAGTCACCGCCCATCTCTTCAGGGTGCCATCACGACTACCAGTGAAGAGATAATTAGACCCATCAGAAACAGATGACTTCTGCATAGCTAGGCAATTTATGCCAGCACAATGCTGCAAAATAAAACATGAGAAAACAAAACATTAGAAGTCATACTGTGGTAACAGCATGATATCCTTTAAAAGATAGTTACTATATATCAGGCAGATTAGGTTTTTTTTTTTTTTTTTTTTTTTTTTGGAGAAAAGTAACACTTAAGTTGCTTGGTGATCCACACTCCAAAAAACTTCCAGCTTTAGAAGCAGGAATTGAAAGCTTTTCAGCAAATAGGAACTAATTATCATCAAACTATAGCCTAATTATTTGCTAAAAATACAAATTTAGACTATCTGAAGCAACTCAACAAAACCAAGCATGTGCAACTAAGTCCAATACTTTATTCAGATCTGTACAAGACGTCAAAAATAACTAATAATATGGACCGGTGAATTAGAAGAGGCTGGATGCATTTCCTTGTAAGTAGGGTCCCATATTGAGTCCAAAAGAAATGATTCAAACAAAGATGATAGCACATTATAAATCTATGACATACTATTTAACGGTCTTGGTAGACATATTATTATGTGTTTGAGAATCATAGGCATTAAGAGGTATTTATTTTAATGTTCTGAACTAAATTCAGATTACATTACCACACAACCATTTAGTAGAAGTAGAGTTTTGTACGGCCTTAATGACCATGATGACATAGAGCTTAGAGGTGCCAAGAAAATATATGTTAGCAAAAGAAGCAATGAATTGAATTTAAAAATGCAAAAAAGTTAGCAAACGAAAAGTAAGACACATAAAGTAAACTACCAGATAATCATCCTAACACTACTTTATAAATTAGTAATAATAACCATTTATTCCCTTTTGGTATTAATAAGAATATCATCAGTACTTTATAAATTAATGATAAGCACATGCCACAAATACAATAAGTAAGCAAAGCCAAACAGACAACATAAACAAGAACAAGTATATAGACGCTTCACCTTTGTATCATCAGCTTCATTGAGCACATAAGTAAGCCTCTTTTCTTTACGTGCGCGAACAGAATTCAAGGTGTTCCCTGCACTACCCACACGTTGCATTGCAGTAACCCCCTAATATAATATAAACATGCATTAGTAATATATAAAAATAGAATTTTTAATTTCAACAGGCTATCACTAAAAAAACATAAACAGGTAAAAAATTTGCTTATAACTACTTGCCCCAACAAACTGGCTCCTATTTCTAAGAAACCAGTGATTAGTGCTGTAACATATCAACCAATCTCCAGATACAGGATCACAAACTTCTACCTTATGCCAATCCAGGAGCATGCAAATTCTAACTTCTAAGTCTATGCTGCACAGAAAATTACTAGAGGCTAAATTTTCTTTAGAATCTGCCTCTCCCTATGCCTCACAAAAGAAAATCAAAAGCTATACTGGCTCATCATATTTCAAGTATAAACACTTCAATATCACCAATTAAAAAATGCCACCAATATCTTGCAGGTAGAAATTGGTCCTTGAGAGCACATTATTGCCCGTAATCACTATTCATCTACTCGAGATAGTGCATTTTAGGCCTTCAAATGAACCAAAAATGCCAACACTACATTTGCGCGTAAAGATTCACAATTCAGGCAGCAGAATGTCGTCCTCCAAGAACAGAGATAATAACACGCATTTAAACATAAGCAACTAGCAGCTCAATTAATCAGTAAAAACTGAAACAATCAAATCAATCACTTGTCGCGTAGAATTTTGCAGATAGCAGCAGCCAAACTAACTACACCACCTCAAATTCACTAGCGTAATTCAGAAAATTAAATGAATGATATCACAAGGGAAAAAAAGTTCAAAATTAAAATTAAAAACATGAATAATTAGCCGATAAAAACTGCGACTGCAAAAAAGAAAATCCCTGAGAATTAAGTAAAATGGATACTGATTACACACAAAACATCAGTCAAAAACAAAACAAAGAAGATGAAAACGAGAGACTCATGCAAAAAAAAAAAAAACAAGCAAAAAGTCAAATTGAGGCTTGAACAAGACGATCGTGATATAAAATCGAAATAAAGAATAAAAACAAGAGCAATAAGAGAATTACGCAGTGAATTACAGGAGCACAACGGAATTCGAAGAGGATGGAAGAAATTTACTGATGTACTTGTATATTATGAATGGAGATGGAGGAAATGTTTGGGTACTAAAAAGTAAAAATCACAAGAGAGACTTCCATTTTCTTAAAGGAAACATATTTTGTTTGGAAAAAAGAAATTAATGGCACGCGAAAGTGAGTCAAAAGTAGGACCAGGCCGGCAACGACGTCGTATAACAGCTTGCTCTGTTGCAAATTTGAGCACTATAAAATTCTTGAATTCTAGTTTCGTGATAATTATAAGATTATGATTTTTTAAATGAGATTATTTGATGATAATTATTTTCATTATAGTTATTTATTTATTTACTTTCAGGTATTTAATTATTTTCCAATAAATAATCATTTAGTCATTTTAATTGTTTGGTACTATTTCCTTTTGAATTATATGAAATATAAAAACATAAATATAATTTTATACAAACTAACATTTAAAAATTAAAAATAAATATTATTATAATCTTAAAATATTAATGTACATATGGAAAACAATATCATAAAATTTATGTATGAAAAAATAAAATTCTTTTAATTTCATTTGTAAATATAATAAATAATTTGATCCTTAATTATTATTTATTCATTTTTTGTAAAAAGTAAAAATAGAATTATAAAATTAGAACGTGGAGAAACAATTACAATATATTTTCGTAAATCTATATTCAATTGCGGAAAAAAATAATAAATTTAATATAATGAGAGGTCAAATTCGATGCATATGGAACCTCAAATGACATGTTAATTACTGTAATTTATTTACACATGATTGTCCGAGATAACACAATCATGGTCCTCGGAATGGTACAAAAGGATTAAAAAACATGGTAATCGAAATGGACATCTTTAATTTTGTTGCTTTGCCATATGTCTCCAAGCAAGAAGTTATTGTTCCTCCAGGTGCTATTTTATCTTCCTCGATTCCTTCCTGAGGTTGTCGTTTTCTTTATCCTGGCATGCCCAAGTGGAGTTAGGTGAAGAACAACTACAAATTGCCCGTCCTGCTATTATGTAACTTTTTGATGTTGATTTTCGTTATTCAAGATTATCGAGAGGATAATGGATTTGTAGTGGTTTGATTAGATATGGGCTATGATAGCCTTGATGGTCTATGATAATTTTCATTGCCAAAAATGGGTTCACCAATCATCGTATCCGAGGGGGTTGCAATGGTATTTGCATGATGCAATGGTGATTGCCTAAGCATTTCGCAACCCTGATTCGAAGCCTTTCGATTGGTACATACGAAAACTGAAATTGGAACATACATGCGCCCACTTCAATATAATAATTAAGTTGATTCTTCAGCATTATGGGTTTTGATGCAATTGCATTATAAATAAATAAAACTTCGGATTCGTAATTCCACTGTGTTAACTTTTTCTGCAACCTTATCCTCAATGCTAATGCACGTTTAACCTCCCCTTATAAATAAAGCCTCTAAATAGCATACGAATTTCATCCAAAAGACCAACTTGGCAGTAATAGCACGTAAATCACCTCTTGCACATCCATAGAGATGGCAAAATTTCCCACCCTCTTCTTCCTGCTTGCTGTCCTCCTCATTATTGCCTCCGGTAAGATTTTCTTGCCAATCTCATTCCTTGCATATATTTTCCTGAATTCGAGGAAGATTGCCAATCCTGCTTCACTATATGTTAGAATCAATAAGTGGGTTTATTTCTTATATTACACATGCATACAAACTCATAATAAGTTATACATATTAATAAAATAGAAAATTCTACAATTTTATCAGTTAGTATGAATTTACAACAAGTGCACTTTTTTTTACTAGACTACATGATTATTCACTTTAGATTGTAATTTATCGGTAAAAGATATATTTATGTGCTTGTGTAATATCCAAGAAAATGACTGTACATATGCATATGAATGTTTGTGGATTTGCAGATGAAGAGAGGGTGATAATGGCAGGAGCAAGGGATTGCCATAAAGTTTGGAATTGCAAAGGGAGCAATCGTTGTTGGGATGACTGCAAGAACAAATATAATGGGCGGGGACTGTGTGATTTGTATACTGCACCAGGTGTTCCTAAGCAGTGCTTTTGTGCGTATGAATGCTGATATAAGTTCATCTTTCTCAATTGGCAATTGAATGAAAAATCGGGTCATTTGATGCTTAATGTACATGTAAAAAATCGATGTTTCAGATGTTATAATCATATGTTACTTTGATTTCCGAGCAAATCCCAGAATTTCTCCTGTATGATGATATCTTTAAAATGCACGTTTCTGTGTTGTGTAGAGCTAGCTTGTTGGAGGGAAAAACATAAGCTATAAAAGAAGCAGCATATTCCCACATCGCTAACAAGTAACTTAGCATTTGGGAACACAGGGTATAAAATCCAAGCGAAGGCTCTGCTCAAATCATACCTTTCTCGGCCTTTTGGCTAAGATCAAGTGTAGTATCTGTTCTTATCAGTTTAATATCTGATACGTGAGTCATTGACTCACATGATATTAAATTAATTTTTTAAGGGGGAGGGGTCATCACAGTAGCTTGCTACTGGATCCCTCGCGAGTCGCCTATGCGTTGCACTACGGCATTGGCCTGGCTTACCCCACCAAAACAGAGTTTTAAAGTTGGCTACATGTTTACGATACAGAGAATGCTAAGAATAAAACAGAAGCCACGCCGTTATGGAAACTTTTGACAAAAATCAACAATTGATAGGGCACTAGGTGAAAGATGAGAGGAGAAAAAAAGTGAAGACTGAAGGATAAAAATATGAAAAGATAAAAAACTCATGAGAGGACTTGGATGAGATGATACGCGAAGGTAGGGCCAAATTGAAAGAATTATACATATGTCGAGAATAAAACAGAGAAAACTTTTCATACATTGAGAAAATGTCTCAATTTGCAAATTTAGATGACACTCTATGAGATAAGCATAAGATTGTCTTTCTAACAATCAATGAACATGGTAAAAGATAAGTTGATATAACTAATATAAATTACAAATAATTAACTATCAATTATTTTCGCTTGAACAATAATTAATTATTTGAGCGAGCATAATTATTTATTGTAGAGAAGGCATTTCTAGCAAAAAGCCAGATATAGCATGCGGTACTAAAAAGCAAGAATTCTATTCGCACAAAAATCCAAAAAAACAGAAAGAAAGAATGCAATATACAAAATAAGGGATGTCTAATTCAAGGAAAGAGCAACCAAGGTCATCCATTATTGCCCTAAAATTATAGTTTACCAAATTGAGCCATGTTGCCTTGCCCTGCAATTTAGCAAAACCAATGCAATGCTGTCCTCTTTTTCCCCCATTTCTTTGCGTATATATGATCCCTTTCTCTCCCTTTTGACAATATGCTTTTTACCTTCTAGCAATAACATTCTAATCAACTATATAAAGATGGTAAAAAGATTCATTTTATCCTTCCTTTTCTGCTTTTTGATCTTTCAATGCTTCCTGATGGTTGATGCAACCGCTGCTTCTTGTATTGCTAAATGCAACCACAACTGCGCATCGAAGACAAACCCACCTCTATGCATGATCTTTTGCCCTCCCTATTGCTCGCAGACCCGCAGACATGAAGGTGCGTTCTCTCTTGTTTTCATTGCTACGACTATTTACGTTAATATCAATTTCAATTCACGTTCTTGAAAACCCTTTTTTAAAATATGTTTTTTCTTTTCATGCAGTGCTTTCCAAAACTTTAGTTAAACGTAATCCTCACTTCAATCATTTTAGTTCATCTTTTCGTAATCGTCGTCGTCCTCTTTATCCCAATAGTTACCCTTGATGCTATTACTCTCCTCCTTGTCTAAATTTTCTAAAGCTTGCCGGGGACATCCTTTCACATTATCATTTTAAACCAATTCTAACATTTTAGTTTTTTTTCCAAAAATGTAGTAACGAGAGATTATTATTATTATTATTATTATTATTATTATTATTATTATTATTATTATTATTATTATTATTATTATTTCATTTTCTTCTTCCTTTGTTGTATTTCTTTTCGAATTCGTTGCTGCACTTAGAAATACATATTAATTGATGTCTGAAAAAGTTTAATGTATATATATATATGTCTTAATTTATTATGAATATTATATTTTATTTTATTTTATTTATGTGTTATTACATGTCTCTATAAACATCACATTGTTTACATACAGAATAATCATGCTTGTAGTCCATATATATATATATGTATTTTATAAAACATACTCATGTCGATGGAGTTATCTATTTATTTTGATAAAAGCATGATATAACCATCTGGTGTACTTTTGGATTCGGCCAAATTATTTAAAGGATTCATGAAAAGAATCATAATCTGTAAGTAGACGAGTTGTAAAGGAACATGTTTTTTGCCATTTGATACGAGGAAGTGGAGAAATTTATCCCATATCGGGAAACAAAAAGTAGAGCCAAGTGGGAAGCAGCTCATAAATAGAAGCCTCATCCAACTTGTGAACATACTTACCTGGACGGGGTCAATGGGTGATCATCAAGGTCCATGGCCTAGGTCTGTGGCTTCCATTGCACGCAGGAAGGGTGCAGGCTTAAGGTCTGCCCAAGTTGGCGGAGCCTACGTCATAATTTGTGAGAGTTGGGGCCTGCGTACGCGCGGCCCCTGTCCAATTTAAGTTCAATATATACTTTTGTACATCTTGTTTACTCCAGAAACTGGAAGGCATGTTACCCTATCTTTTTGAAGTCAATTGAAATGGATAGGAAGGATGGTTCTGGAATTCAATTAGAAACTGGACATCTGCATCCATCCGTCGAAGAGAGACTAGAGTCAACTTGGAGCAATGAACAAATTGGGACTTCTTTGTTAGACCAAGACAATAATATTCAATTTGTTTGTTGAAAAGGAAAAACATGTCACAAATAATAAAGATTTGGAAGATATCATCTGACATTGCAAGCCATTGGAAGAAGTTGCCTAAACCCATTGAAAGCCAGAAAGAAATAACGAGCGTACAAATAGCCTCTAGTGTGAAAGTAGCGCCCTGTTGATGATAATCATGCATGGAATATCTGTTTTTTTTTTTTAAATTCTGATAATCAAACCACTCAAGTCTCGTATTTAAAAGTATCAACTTCTTAATATTCATCGAATATTTACTACAGTTTATTATTAATAAAAGATTAAATAATGAAAGGACTATAAATTTATAAAAAAGATAATTATTGTGGGAAGTAAACAGCATGCTTAAATCTATAATTGTAAGTATCATAACACAAATTAAACTACGGATTAAGATAATACCGATAATTACCATAAAACCCAAATATCAATGTCTATTGCAGAAAATACCCAGACAAGAACAATACAAAGAAGAGGAACAAAGTCCCATATATCAAGATTGCCTTTTGACCCGAAGTGAGCGAGTTTCCACCCAGTCCAAATTGCTGATTCTGAGCAAACCCTGCAATTTCCACGCTTTTACTCTCGAAGAAACTCTTCGCCGCTCCGCATGTTGGACACCGCCAATCGTCGGGCAATTTATCGAATTGAAATCCTGGTGGAATTGGGTATGATGGGTCACCAACCGCCTCGTCATATTTGTACCCACAAGATCTACACTCGTAAATCCCAGTGTTCAACACTGCAAATTTCTCCTCTAACCTCCTCTGATCAAATTTCGCTTCTCCAGAGGGTGGTTCCGGTTCCGATGGAGGAGAAGTGGTGGGAGGCTGGTTGTCTTCTTTGGAGACATCAACCGAGTGAAGAATGAAAAGGGTCTTTTGGGGTTTATGCTGCAGAGAGGCAAATGATGGTAATTTGGTAGAGTAAAGTCTGGGTTTTAGATGGGAAAGGTGGAAGGAGAAAACGGGCCTTGCCGTCGCGCAAGCCATAATCATAATCAATTGTGGTGTTAGTAATTAAATCAAAAATGGGTAAAATTATGAACAAGTGGATGGGGGAGAAACGAAGAGGATCCGATCCATGAAACCAAAAGCATATGCTCTTCTTGAAAGGGATAAGATAAGGTCTGTGTGGAACTCACCGGAAATTCCTTCTGAGTATGATGGTACGTTAAGGCCTCATGGGCTGTGTTCCGAAGCCCAATAACCTCCCGAAAACGATGTCGTATTTGCAATATACGAAGATACAATTTCTTATATTTTATATAAAATATTTCCTACATTAAAAATGGTAATAGGAAATTAAAAAATGAATAAATCCATCAGATTTGGTAAATAATAAATTTAAAAAATTGAATAAAGGAATGTTTATTCCAAATTCGAGAGACGGTGACATTGATATAAGCCATGACCGTCCCGGCTTCAGCGGTAATCATACGACGGAAACAGCGGCCGTGGAATCCTCTAGGAGTGAGAAACACGCGCCAGAACTAGAGAGTGGGTAAACGACCTTCCCCATTAAACTCTGCACCACCAAAACCACTCCCGAAACCGAACCACCATTCACCCTCACCTAAAGTCCAACACGCAACCGCACCCAAAAAAAAAAAAAAAAAAGGAATACCCATAACAAACCCACGATCCGTAGCGAACCCCCTAACCCCACCCCTAACTTAACCCAGCCTATTTCTTCTCCCTCTCTCTTTCTAAAACCCAACGTTTTATGGCCGCGAAACAAGACGACGCCGTTTTCGACCGCGACCTAGAAGACGACGACGACGAATCTTTCCAGTCTCAGGATGAAGATGACGATCTCGAAAATGTCATGATCGAAGAAAACGACGACGGTTTGCATGATGATGCGGGAGGAGAAGAGGATATCAATTCTGTTTCTCCTTCTACTTCCTCTCCTGCTATTTCCGTTCCTGTCGCTGTTCCGTCTTCCTCCCTTGTCACAATCGCCGTGCCTAACGGTGCTACTCACGCGCCTTCTCTTTTCCTAGAGTCCTCTCCTCATGACGCAAAACGACAGCGCGTTGAACCCTCTGTTGCCACCGCTGCGATCGTTATTAGCCAGCAGCGAGATGAGAAAAAACCGCAACAGGTCGATGAATCTAGACGGTTATTTCAGCGACTGTGGACAGACGAGGACGAAATCGAGCTGTTGCAAGGGTTTCTAGATTACACGTCTCAAAGAGGGAGCAATCACCATGACACGGCTTTCTTTTACGATCAAATCAAGTCAAAGTTACAGCTTGATTTTAATAAAAACCAGTTGGTCGAGAAATTGCGGCGATTGAAAAAGAAATACCGTAACGTTCTTAACAAGATTAGCTCAGGTAAGGATTTTTCCTTCAAAAGTCCTCATGATCAGGCTACTTTCGAAATTTCTCGTAAGATCTGGAGTTCTACGGGTAAAATTTGTGTTGATGATGGTGGTAATTTGGATGATGAAGATGCTAGTAACCCTAATCCTAACCCTTACCCTAACCCTAACCTTAACCTTAATATTATCAATGAAGGTGATGTTAAAATCGAGGATCATCATAATACGAAGTCTACTCCCAGGTCAAGGAAAAGGTCACGTCCACGGTCTTCTGTTGCTGCTCTAGCTGTTGCTTCCGCTGGTGTTAAATTTGAGGATAAGCGACTGCCTAATGAGGGTTTTGCCATGAATCCTGACAATAATTATAGTAATGTTAATACTGTTAATAACAATAACAACAACAACAACAATAATAACAATAGTTGTAATAGTAATGTGAATGTGTCAAGTTTGATCGAGGAGAAGGTGAAGAGTTGCTTATCACCGTTGTTAAAGGAGTTGATGAGTAATGCGATGGGATACAATGGAAGGGGAATTGGGGGATTGGCGATGAATGCAATGCCGCTGAGTTTTGGAGGTGGTGAAATGATGGTAGATGACAAATGGAGGAAGCAACAGATTTTGGAGTTGGAGGTGTATTCGAAGCGGTTGGAACTGGTTCAGGATCAGATTCGAGCACAATTGGAGGAGTTGCGGTCCATGGGCGGATGAATGAAATTTTTGGAGTAAGTTGTTTTCTTTTCTCACAGAAATGGTTTCTCAGTCATTTGATGTTCATTGTAGGCAGGTAACTGCAAACCTTTTTTCCCTTTCTTTTTGGGTTGGACCCAGAGGGGAAGGTAGTTGTTATCTCTGTTTTCTTCTTTTCCTTTTATTTAATATAAAGTCATCGAATAATGATTGTACTAATTTTTTTTAGCAGTGGATAGTTTGTTATAGTTCTTCTTGTATTGTGCATAGATTGGAGCAACTCCTTTTAGAATAAAGAAACAGTTCTTATCATTATCATTGATTGTTATTGCTTTTTGGAGACCTCATGAAAGAAAAAAGTTATTACTTTCAATGGAAGTTTACTGCTACAGGTGAACTTTTGCTGGCTTCTCCAGCGGTTAGGTTATTGTAGAGTCATCCTCTCCGAGTCGAATGAATTGGGAATTTATGATGGGTACTTTTCTGTTGTGGTGCTATTGATTTTCTCGATGATTAACTTTGGGATATTCTTGTTGATTACTGCAAGGATTCCGCAGAAGACCTTATTTTTCATTTGTTGTGAAATAGAAATATTAGATATTGTTTATTGTGAATTATTTCTGAGGAGAGTAGATGTTACTAAGAACTTGCTTTCTTATTCTTGTGATCAGTTTTTGATTCTGGAATTTCCCTTGTCATTTATCCGAGTCTGGCATTGGATTTTTGCCCGTTGGAACGATCTTTTGACATGTGAGGAACCCACCACTTAGATAATGGACCCACCAAAATACAAATTCTCGGTAGTTGATGTATTAAATAAATTATGTCTCGATCAACATGGTTATGCCATTTAATGAAAGAATCAACTATCCTATAAATCTATATATGGCGGGCTTCATACACGATGGGGTAGCTTTTATGTATGACCAAATTACTTGTATGTATAGAAATTAATTGGGTAACTTGCTTATTGCTATAACAAATATGTTTCAGTATTTAGCTGTACGAGTAGATGTGAGATACTATTTTTAACTCGGGCGTATTTGTAGAATAAGGCGTTCAAGCAGACACTGCAGATGATCTTCTGAACGGACTCCCGCTGGAGGGGACCCAAGTTTACCATGAAATGCTTTGTTCATCATTTGGGCTTGGCTGCTCTCTTCTATTTTTCGTCATGGCGGTCCTCATATTCGGCTTGCCATATTTAACAAACTTAATCAATCCATTAACTAACACTATATTGGCTTTTTCGCAACTGCTTTTATCAGATTGCAGATTGATTGGAATCAAACTAAACGTATAATGGTTGCTTTCAGCAAGTGCAAAAATCAAGTATATCCATCTTCTAGAATCATATTCTATGTTAGATCGGTTGTCCCGTATGGCACCATGATCAAGGCAGTTGGAAAGCTTCGATTCGGCCTAACTCATTGCGTTCGAATATCAGAATTATGTAGAATGGTGGCAGGTAGAAGATTTGCCATGGGATGGGATGATGAACTCGATCCAAGCTTTCAAACTAAAACTAACAGCGGATTTTCAGCATTGGCAGTAGCGGGTGTGTTTGAGAACCATATCATATCATGGCAGCGCAGCTCACAACTATTTCGTTATACATGACGATCAATTCTATCAAAACAGGCGTTCTGCATTGTAATGCTTCACCAACTTTAACTCATGAAGGTTGAAATTGTTTGACCAAGAGACGTACGAGAATCATCCGTGATTCAAAAAATGGGATTGAATGAGTTACATATGTTTGTTCGTGTGAGTTTTCAGTTCCCATTCCCATACAACTAAAAATATTATAAATAACTTCACGTAAAAGGTAAATACAATTAACTCGAGCATCTAATAAAATAGACTTCTTAAAATAATAAGTAAACATTAATTAATTACTTCTCTATAACCCATTTTTTTGTTATTTTCAAATGTTAATCAACTAAACCTGGTTTTCTTGGACTATCGATCGATTTCATAAAAAATGAAGGCAAGAAATGGGAATATCCCACTTAGAAGAGCAGAATTAACTGAAAAATTAACAAGAAATTGCAATTAAACAGTCCTCAATAACTGTTGGAACTTCAAAAACTGGTCCTCCGCAAAAGCTGCTCAAACTGCTCAAAACTCGTAACTAAAAAATACCATTACATCAACATCCACAGTGACAAGTGACAACAAAAATAATAAAACAAAAATAAACTTCCATTCAAAAGTTACCTAAATGGTAGACAATAACACATGACCATGTAAAGATGATAATAATATCACCGGAGAATCACTTCTTCTTTCCTCCCTTGGCGGCATCACCAGCCTTTGTCTGCACCAATAAGATAGTATCAACAGTAAGCTTACTGAAACCCACTATGTTTGTATGGTATAAACATGATCAAGCTGAGGGAGTAACTAACATACCTTCTTTACTCCACGAATCTTCTTGGATCTGTTCTTTCTCTCCTTCAGTTGTTTCCTTGACTTTTCTACCTTGGTATCAAGTCCATTCTGCATATGATATACAAAAAACATAAACAATCAATTCAGATAATTAGGGTTTTCTTTCTGTAGAAGGTCACTTCACATCATATCAAGAAATTATGGGAAAAAAATAGAAAGCATACCCTGATGAGTCTGTATTTAGGCTCATATTTCTTAGCGTTATCAACTGAATCATAGATCAATCCAAAGCCAGTTGACTTCCCACCACCAAAATGGGTCCTGAACTTGAATACAAAAATAGTATTCGAGTCCTTCACTTCATATAGAGATGCTAGCTTCTCCTTTAGTTCCGCCTTCACAACACAAGAAAAACGAATAAATCAGAACAAGGTGAACAACGAACAAAAACAGCTGCTTCAGTTGGCAATCATTGGATGCGATACAAAAGGACATGACACACTTAACATTTCAAAAATGTAGGATAATATGCTAAAATACAGGCAGAAATTTGAGTATATATCTCAAACACTAACTCATGCCTTGGTCCAAATTAGAAACGCTAACTACACAAAAAAACCTAAGACCAAATTCGTAATTTACTTTCAAATCCCTAGAATTTCAAGTAAATCACACGAACATGCAAAAGATGCCAGAGAAACCAACGTCCTTATTCCTAAAAGTAGAATGGGAATCAAAGCATACCTTAGAAACATTAGCTCTACCAGGGTGAAGAACATCAATTACCTGCACCATGCAAACAGGAAACTAAAGATCAAACACATAGACAGGATGATAGAAAAACAAGAAGTCTCAAATAGATACAATTTCATAATATTACATTATGAATTAACATCTTAAGTCCCAAGGCCGACATAGAACTAACAACGCCATTACTCATTACGTTATTGCTCCGTAAAAATAGTTTTAATACAACGCTTTGAGAAAGTCTTACAATTCTCAGACTGAGTAAACAAGAGATAAAATTTCAGAAAACTAAACCTCAAATTAATGGCCTCAGAGATCTTGGTGGATAAGAATCATCATGTGGGTTTGTTTCAAACCCATCACGAGTAGCAAATATTTTTTTTGCATCACAGGCGCAACACTAAGTAAACCTTAAAATCTGTTACCGAGTCCGCAATTTAATACCAAATGAACCTGGTAACAACAATCAAACACCATGTCGAGAACACCCACTTCTACCATTTTATGTCACCAGATATCATTTTTAATCAATAGTCAAACAAATTGATCTAATTTTCACTCTGTTTTCAGCTCAATTTAAGATCCGTGGCTTAGAGAAAGTATTGAAGTTACAAAGTTTATTAAACCCAAACATTGGAGACGTAAGAAAAACGGAGAGAGAAAGAGAGAGAGAAAAAAAAAGCTTACGAATTGCTTCCTGGAAAGAAGACGATTGGTCATGAATTTCCTGGTACGGATGGTAACAGCCTTGTCCGCCATTGTTGTTGATTTTGGTTCTCTTTTTCTTCCTTCTAAGAGATTGATAAACCCTTATCTGGGAATTGTGTAGCACGGAGGCGGAGAGAGGAGAGTGAAGGAGAAACAAAGCCCCAGCTTTTATAGCTTTTCTTATTTAGGGTTTCTATTTGGATTCTCTGTGTGTGAAGCCCTATCTGCAGATTTTTCCAGCCCATTGATTACTAATGGGCTTATTTAATGGGCCATCATGGTGTAATTGATTCCCCAATTATCATCCACACCATTAATCTACGGATAATCCAATTTTAACTTATTTTTATAATAATATTATATTATTTTTTGGGTAAAAGTAGCTACCTTTTTATTATAAACTTATGCTAAAATTCACAAAAAATGCTATTTTTATAATTTTTTTAAATATTTATTATTTTTCAATTTTTTAAAAACGTGAAAAAATCAATTTTTGAAAATATTATGATATTATAATATGATAATTATCAGGAGTTACTCAATATTTATATAATTTCTATTCTGCTATTGAATACAAAATCCTCAAACTCCTCATGATGATGATCATGAAAATTCCATACTTGCAGAATTAGGTTATGGTTATGAGTTGAGGATGCGTGTAGGCTCGCCAGAACCCACCATTCCAGGCAGTGTCAAGCCATGAACACAAATTCATCCAAAGACATATACGCACGAGCATACACTGCTTCATCATGAACTGTCACTGATCTTTTTTTTTATATATTGGAAATGCAATTCCATTTCAATTACATGATTCTTCTCACCCCTTCTTCTCATACAAGAAACAGAAGAAGCGTGTATCATACAAAGCTCAGTTTATCAGTCGCTGCAGCAGATTCTATGCCTTCAGAAGATTCAACGGCGGCAAGCTTTTTCTTCAATGCAACCAACTCTTCCCCAGCTTCGCATATATAAGCGGATGCCTGTCTTCCAGATAACGTTGCCCCTTCCATGCTGTCTATGTAATCCTGTCCAACCCAGAACCATAGTTCAGTATTGCCATATTCACTAACAGAATAGCACGTCGGATTTCTAGCAGATATTAACAAGGATTCCCAGGACGTACTGTTTCTGGAAACTAACCTGTTTTGTATAAGATCCAGCAAGAAAGAAATTCTTCACAGGTGTCTTTTGATCTGGCCTGAAAGGATCCTTACCAGGTCCTTCGCGATATAGAGATTGCCCGATTTTTACTACAGATGACCAGATAATCTCCAAGCCTTGGGATGATGGAAATAAAGTCAACACCTGATTGTTGAAAAGCAAAGCAGACAAAAAAGAAAACGGAGAAAGGAATAGTCAGAATACAATTCGTTTAAAATGAAATGTAAGATTCTAAAGCATTTGGAAATGGGATTTGACGCCCATTCACAGTTCGTATGCTCTATAGCGACTTCCCCGAGTGCGTAACAGAGCTTTTAGAAAATGACCACTTGAGGAACCAAGAAATGTTGTTCAAAAGCCACCAACCTGCTTTGATACTCTCTTTATGATTTCATCATTTACCAAAGGCATGTATGGATCGCCTGGCGTAAGAACGCACCTGAAAAGGTACGGTTTTAGTGTCGCAGGATATGACATGGATCTAAAGAAAACACAAAGTGCATGCATGAAAACAAAAAACAAAGTCTACAAGTGAATATATGAACCAAACTAATTGGTTACATTCCTAACTCCAACATGCACCGAGATTCAAGGTGCCCAGCCGCCTTGAGCTTAATCCTAGGTGCAAACCTAGGCCCAGAAGGCAGGAAGCTTAGCAAGGTGGCCCACCTTGTAGGCTTCGAGGAGCACCAGATTAAATCTGATGCGCCTGGTGCCTGAGGCGTGCCTTTCCAAAAGCTGAATTTAGCATCATATAAATAGAGCCTCTAATCCCCTAGAGTTCCATGCATATATAAGATTAATACAAGAAAAGCAAACCAATGATCATATGCTTGGACTTGATACATCATATCATAAGCTGATTATGCCTTTGGCGAGTCGCTGCTTTTTGAAGTGTTCTAATTCTAGTATTAATCCTCATTAGCGTAATTATAAACAAACATCCCGTGAAAACAACATTCAGTTGTGACCATGAATCATTCATGGATGGTGACAGGACATGGAATGGTATTATCTGAGCATAAGTGGTAATTATCAACAGCATTAACAAAATTTTTTCCTTACTGGAGCAATGAACCTTGTCCTTCGATATAGTAATCTTCAGGAGAAGTGAGTGCTAAGTCCGCAAAACACGAGAAATCTGCATCGGGAGTGTATAGGAGGTTATCTAAACCCACAGCTTGCCTTGAATGCCTAACAGTCAAAAGAAAACAGGCGCATGAACAAACAAATGGAGACCGGGTAATAAATGGACCGAAGAAATGGAAAGAATGTTGTTTTCACCCAATAAGAACATCAATATAGAGGAGAGATTCACCTTGACCGTTCTATATCTCGTAATTCCGTGACCCAACCATTATATCTAAGTTGCACGGTTACAACAGGGACTCCAACTAGCTGGTAAATATTATCGAAAAACTTTGATTCTCTCCACTTGGATGGAAGTAATCTTTTGACGCCAGGTACATCACAAGCTGTTATCAAATGGAAGAGTAGAACGAATGCAAATTATCAACCTAATGAATGCAAATACAAGGAGAGGACGGAATTTAGGTAGGGACCAGGGAAGAAAAATCTGAATACGAACCTGCAACATAGGCATCAGCCTTCACAACTTTCTTGTTAGTCGACTGCAAGGAATGAAACTCTTTACCATGAAAACTGGCAAAATACTAGCCAAACATGCAGGGACTTCATGAAAATAAATGGCAGAGAACGAGTTTAAAGGTGCAAAGGCTTCTTCAAATATAGGTTCACCAGCCGCCTATCAGATCTGTTTTCTAGAAATTTTATTCAACTATCTAAGCACTCATATCGAAATAAGAGCATTTCAACTACATGAGATATTCAGACAAGTAACTTGCACAAAACTCGACCAATACGGTATGGGATATCATCTACGAGAAATAACAAGATAGCCATTTACTTTTGACATGGCAAGCCCCGTGACAAAAATTTCTCCGTCATCAGAACTATCATAGAGTATCTGTCTGCAACCCCACCTTAAATGAAACCTGCTCAACAGGTAAAAGAATTCCAAGGCATAAAAAAACAATAAAAGTTGCTACAAGAGATGCTAGGTTCTAATTTACTTCACGATACTACAGCAGTACCTGCCCCCTTTATCTTCGATATACTTTCTAATGGGACCACTTAAATAAACATCTGGTGAACCCTTCAGCATACGTAGTAACGAAGCTTCTGTCTTGGTGGCAAACAAGGAGAATATAGTGAGCATACAACGGGCACTTATGTTATCACAGTCAATAAACCCAAGGGCATATGCAACAGGATCCCACATTCTTTGGATACTTGTGCGTGTGCCGCCTTTAGACAAAAACCAATCAGAGAAGCTGATCTGGAAGAACCAATAAACCAATATTCAAATATAAGAATTTTATAATCGCAAAGAAAAAGCTGAAATCGGCAACTAATCAAAATCAGAAAAATGGACGAATTCATCATTACTTACACTATCTAAATTCCTTATGTCCATCATGGCCCCATCTGGATTGATGAGGGCCTTCACAACTGGACTTAAAGCAAGAGCCACAGCATTTCTTGCTTTATCATACGCCTGCATTTCAACATCATTCACAAGAAATGCATCTGTACTTATTGGGATGGTGCAGAAACTTAAGCACTAATAAAGGGAATGCATAAAATTCAGAACGGACATCGTAGTTCATACAGGTAAATATTACCTGAAGCTGGTTGGTAGTTAAAAATGCTTGAATCCCATGCAAGGGAGCTCCTACTGGAAACCGAAAATCAAGCTCTGAAATCCAAACCAAACATATCAAAGGATTTAAACACACAAAATTGTACATGCTAAAAACAAAAGAATGATTTCAGATGGGATATTGTACATGGCCAAAGCAAAGTAAAACTTAATCACAGGTGATCTAGAGTCAAAAACTCACCACCGATGTTACCGCCCTCATTTACAAATGTATGAGTGTGTTCCTTCATGAGTAGATTTTTATCGGCACCCACCTATATTCATGCAGAGATTTTCGAGAGAGAGAATAGACACCATATAAATTTTCAGAAAAGAAAAGTTTGATTATATTTAAAAAGGATCAAATCAAAGAAATGTAATGGAGTGACGTTAGAGCACAATCCTGCCTGACTTGGTAATTATTTTATAGTACTATACTGCAATCAACCACTTCTTACCTTCTTCATCAAACGGAAGAGATTATTGTAGCAGCCGAAGAAGACATGAAGTCCCATTTCAATGTGATTTCCACGTCTATCAACAAACGAACCAACTTTACCACCAATGAAAAACCTTGATTCATATATATCCACCTGTGAAGATACGTTCATTGATTTAAACTCACTTTTTTCTTTTCCAATTCCAATAGGATGAGGATTTTGGGACTAAAAAGAATAAAAATCATAGCTGAAAATACAAATATAAATGATATCCGATGGCATCACAAGGCCATTGAGAGTAAGATGAGCAACACCTCATGGCCTTGATCCAATAGCTCTACTGCAGTTGACATTCCTGCTAGACCAGCACCGATAATAGCCACCTTTAGTTTTGGACCTCTGTAATGCTCAGGTTCTGGTGGAAACAACCCCTTTGGAGCTGTTAAAGCAAGCAATTCCACGTAAGATGAAAAGAAAAAGGGAAATTCACTCTGCACCAAACACACTTCTCCAACACAACTGAAAAACATCAAGTTTCTGCTGACGCTTGAGTGATTTTAAAAAAAGAGAGTGCAAATAACCCTTAAAGCATGCTGAAAAGTGATGATATCTGAGAGTTAGTTTCTGATATTTTAAGCTAGATGATTCAATCTGCACCCAAATTCATTTGGACAAACTTCCAACATTCTTCTCTAACAAAGTTGTGGAATATATCAGAAGCAAAGAGAGGTGGCTAAACTGACACTTGGTCAGAGTTGGCTTCTCCTATTTGGTTGACATAATGTGCTAAGGGCTAGATACTTTGGCAGGTTCAATCTGAAAATTAAGTCACTTTAGCATCCAAATATGCTCATTTCCACATTATATTCAGCTGAATTTAATAGCAGATGTAAAAATCCAGATCCAAAAAGCCATTGAAACTAATGATTTGAATGGCATCACATCAACATTGTCAACAATATTAACAACGATCAGGAAAAATGAAGACTAATAAAAAAATTATCTCCACCGTCTATATGTGTAGAGAGAAAAAGGAATACCCGGAATTCAGATAAGTATAAAACCAGACTTTGACGATGAAAGAAGACAAGCTAAAGCTTAACCAAGATAAAGAACAGTGAATTACCATTAGTACTCATATCAGACACTTTTGTCTCCAGAGAATCCAAAGCAGACCGAACAAAGAACAACCTCCGAGTTCTCACCACCTGAGTCGCCGACGACGGACGGAAACCGCCAGAAAGCAAAAACCCAGAAGTTCTCTTTCTAGTTCCAGCAACGGAATTGGCCGGAAGAAGAATTGAAGAAGCCATTAAAAAATAAAAAGGTATTGAAAGAACCAAAAATTAAGAAAGTTGAGTTCTTTTTTACCTATATTTCAAGAAAGAAAGATAAAATTAAGTACTGAAAAACAAAAGCAACAAAGTGAAATCCTCTTCCTAGTTACAAAGAGACAAGAAGAGGATATCGTAAGTGGAGATGAGAAAGATGCTTAAGCATAATTAGAATAAACATTAATTAATTAAGCGACAAATAGAGTCTAAACATAGGGTTAGGAATTCTATAAAGATTCCACCTTGGTACAAGGTGGTGATGCTTGTTTTGGCGGTTATTGCGGTTGGCAAAAGAGGTTTCTCTCGCCCTGTGAGTGGCTTTGCCACCAACAAAATTAGGGATAATGGACCAAACACTACTCAAGAAAGCAGAGAGAGAGAGATGGAATGCTTATGGAAACACCATTTTAAAATTACGCCCTTATCCTTTTCCATTCTTTCTTGGTGGAAGGAGAATAGACCACGTTCACTCTCCTTAACATCAACTTTGCTTTTCACTAATTTTATCTTCTTTACCTCTCCTTCCTTTTCTTCGTCTCTAAAGACTCTTCTTTTACCAAAATCTCAACTGAAAGTAGGAAAAAATAACTAATAATCGAAAATGAAAAGACCCACCAACTAGGAAAAAAAGTCGGCTCCCATTATTACATATGCAAAAAACAATAACTATATACAAAAAGATACTTTGAATTATTCTTTCAACAGATACAAGGTGGACGGTGTACATATAAATGCAGACCCACTAACATGTCTCTTCATCCAGACCAGTATTTTCCTGCTCTTCCATGCTTAAATTTAACAGTGTACTTGCTCCTTGGCCCTTAACTGGTCCATTTTCGCAATCTCTGGCAGCTAGATCCTTCACGGTACTTTTTTTATGCAGATTATTATCTTCAATCTCAAATCTTTGCCCCTTTCATATCTGGTATATTCTCTTCGAACGGATAAATATGTGAGAAAGTGAAGCCCTTGAATCAATTCCAGAACCAGATAGAGGGCAATGAATCAAGCATGTTGCCTGGTTGATTAACAAGAAAAGCTTGGAAGCATTGACATCATTTGTTTCCTTCTTCCTTTTCCTTATGATGGATTTTGGAGGCTGCTAAGTAAACAACGTAACAAATAATAAGCGAAACATTTTGGCTACTTCTTTAGGAGCATCTAAATGAAGCTCTGCGTCAAAGAAGCACACGGCGTCGGATAACTAGCTTTATGTTGTTTCCGGGGAGGAGGCAGGTGGATTAAATTACTGCACAAATGATAAACAAGAGAAACAGAAGTAGAGCTGCTCCAAGGATCGAAACAATGGTCCAACCCAGGATCTTGAGGATTCTCATTGGAGTTAAAGAGCCAGTTTGCTTTGTCTGTTTATCAAAAAAAGATGAGAGTAAACTTAGTTTGTTAAGAAACTGAAGGTTAATTTAGGAAGAAATTAAAGAAAAGAAAAGGATTATTTGTTCATATTCAAAGAATTTACCAGCATTGTGTTTTGGGTTGCATTCTCTGACTGCATGAAATTACAGAAGCAAAAACGACAAATCAGAAGCCGGAGAAGCTCAAAAAATAAGGGGGGAATTTGTATGAAATGTTGCTTACAATTAAAGGTTCAAGCACTTCTGATTCATCTTTGGAGGAAAGGGATTTAATACAATCTGCATCTCAACATACAGAGAAGACTTTGAGCAAGCAATGGAATTAGGAGATGACCCACTTCTTAAAACATCAAAAAAAGATAGAATATTTTCAAGTTGATGAAGCATGATGACCTGATCTAAACCTATGTGGATCAGAGCTGTACCTTGGTTATCACCATCCGTTGGTTTATTGGTTTGTTCGATATCTGAAGCAGGCGAGTTTCTTCCCCTGTAAAGCAGTAAGAGATGCATACATGATGATGCTCGTGCCAGTTAATAGATCACTCGAAACAAAATCAAAACCTAATGCAGCATTGGTACTGATAGAAGTCCATGATAAATGATGCAATGAATCCAAAGAAGCATAAAAAGGGTCCATAATCTTCGCTAGTTTTTCATGTTTCTTAGCCATCAAGTTGACCTACCAAGCATTTAATAATGTTTGTAATGTTACCAGGCACGATGATTTTTATTCACTTTGGACATTTCAGAGTTTGATAACTAACTAACTGCAGTCTTCTTAAAGGCTGTAAGATCTCAAGGTTCAACATCTAGTGAAAACCCATTTTGAAAGACACTACGGAGGATTCAACTGAACATTGAATTCAAGAGAAACAAAAGGGTGCGAAAAGGAGGATCATACCCCTTTCTAGATGATGATGGATAGAGACTGGACGCCAGTGCTCTTGTTCTTAGCCTGAACTCTGATAGCATGTTCCATCTGAATTCCAAATCATCCATAGTTCTGCAAACATACTGTCACTCGCTATTAGTTTAAGCAAATCTAGTTTATGTTAAAGTTGATAAACAGATTTAAGGTCATTTCCTTGCTGTTAAACATCAAATCAGATCAATATCACCTGATGTCAAAGGATTGATTTTACGATAATATGAAGTGATAAACTAAAACTATAAAAATTAAACAAAAATTAATTCTCCAGTGATTAACTACTGATCCTTCCTCTTTAGTGTTTAAATAAAATGAAAAATTAGACAAATTTGATAAACAGAACCGAAAAAAGAAGAAAAACCCAAATCATTGAAGAGAAAAGGAAAGCGGAAAGATGGAACTTTACAAGATGGGTTTTGACGGGGGATTAAGAAGGAGAGATTCAAGTCGATCAAGCTGAGCTCCAACATCTAACACCTTAGATTTAGCAAAATCTTTAAGTCTGTGTTGTTTATCCAAATCCTGGTTCTTGATTCTACTCTCTACATCCTCCACAACTCTCGACACTTCTTGGGCTTCTCTCATCCATGCATCTATTACTAGACAAGAATATTTATCCATCTTTCTTCTTCTTCTTCTTCTAGGCAGCAAAAACCAGACAAGACTTTCTCATGCTAGTAAGTTGGTATTGGGTAACTTGGTTTGCTAAATTTATGGAGATTTGCAATGAATGATGACAGAGAATGGGATATGATTATCCAGCTAATTATATTCTTAATGAATTGTCTTATGATCAATATTGATATTGTAATTATCCATTTTTTGAAACTCATTTGGCACGTTGCCGCTGTTCTTCGCATATTATCTGAATCTATCATTTTCACACTCTCTTCCTCTTCCATAATAACAAAATAATATATTCTCATTTTCATATTAATCATAAAAATTAATAAATATGAATATTTCTGTATTTATTGTTGAATTTATGGAAATATATACTAAAATTATATTATTTCATATGGATAATGCCATGATGGTTACCACGTACGATTAAATATGTCAATTGATTGATATTTTTTATAATTAATTATTGAATTAATATTTTTTTTATAAAAAGCAACGGACAAAAAGGAACGAAATTGTATGTTTGACAAGGAGAGGATAATTGATTATCCTAAGAAGATTGATTGATTAATTGATTATCTTGATTAATAGATAATTAACATAATATTTACGATAATCATATCTTTGAAAAACACGATAATGATAATCATCATGTCAATTTTATTCCAGAAAAAAAAAACAAATTTGAAAAAATAAATGTGCCGATTAAGGATGAATTCTAATTTGATTTGATGACAACCTTTATCAATTCACACTTAATCACTAATTAAAAACTTAAAAGTAATGCGTTTATGATTAATTAACAATTTGATCCTTATTATATGATGTGATCTCTCGATGAATAATAATAAAAAAAACAGGGAGATGGAAAGGAATCCTGGGAAATCTACGGAGAAAAGAATGATGGTGATACGACGGCCAACATATTACTTGTCTAATCAATGGAGTTATGGATTATTGAACTGAGATATAAGTTACAGCTATAGGCTATGGTTTGGATCTGAATCCGTGGCATGCCAGCGACTACATTGCCCCTCTCAGTAAAAATACATGGAAGAAGGAGGGTATTCAAGATCTAAATATCAAGAAAACTGATAAGTTGAGCTTTAAAATTGTCATGGGTATGAATTAAAATATGATACTGACATGTGGAACCGGCTGGTAACTGTCAATCTTCTTGTTTGACAGCATTCTCTTTGAAGCTCTTCGTCAGCCATATAGCAGTTTCCCTGGAAGAAACCTTGCCAGGGCCGAAAGGTTTTAGTAGCACACCAAGCTCTTCATACCTTGCTTCTTGCAGTAACCTTGCACTAAATTCAAGCATACCTTCTAGAGCTTCAGCACGCTGCTGGAATGATGATGTGTCAAACCTACGACCTCTTGCATCTGATGAGGTAGTACGGCTCGATGCCCCTGCAGTGGCATTTTGATTAGAGGAGTTGCTTCCTTGCTCTTCATCAACCTGAAAAATGCTATGCTCAATTCTTTGCCATGCATCAGTGAATTTGGGCTCATTAGAGGTTCTGTTACAAATCTGAACCGTGCACTTGTCCTTTGTGATTGAGCAGTCACCATGAAGTGGAGATTCACAGGACCCTTGTGCTGTTGTTGATGAAGTTCTCCTGATGGGAAAGAATGCTTCTTCATATGATGCTAATGGGAATTCAGCTATCTTATCAATTAGAGGTGCATAGACTGAAACATCAGGCGATTTTACTTCTTCGAGGATACCAATACTTGTGGATTTTGTTGTCAATGGGAAAGATGCTCTGCGATTAGTAGCATCGGGTTTTTTGGTTGAAGTACGTGTAACAGGAAGCTGAAACAGAAAAGAAAATGACGTGTCAGATACTATACTGCGAATACTGCTTATTCAGAAGCTCTCCATGATTGTGCGCACAATGTCCAGATGCACAAGTGTAAAAGTGCAAAAGGAATTCTAGTGTCTTACCGATGCACGCTTTTTCATTGGCTCTAATTGTCTCTTTGGAGTAGCAGAAGATTTTGTGCGAGTACGGCTTGAAGATCGAGCAATACTTGAAGGTTTTGAAGCAGTAATTTGTTTACATATGACTGTTCCTTCATTGCTACTTCCAACAGATACTTCCGATAATCTACGATGAATTCCTTCGTTGAAACACAGAGAATCTTGCTCTGCAGATGCATTTGGATTTAATGCCCTGTAATGACTGAAAGAACGTCGCTTCTCCCTGTAAGAGTTAACAGGAATTTGTGGATCCACAAGTCTTGTTTTCTTGGTGTAATTAGATTCAGACCACCGGACAGGTAAGGAATCGTGTCTAGGGCTATTGAGCTTAAGATGAACCTTGAGGACGTAGGGTTGAAGATGAGGGTGCCTGAGCAGTTCTGCAGCCTACCTCAAAGGTTATTCAAATGGAGAAAAAAAAACACTTCAATTTACCAGCACAAGTTTATCTGTGGCTATTGTGGCTATTGCCCACAATCATGCACTTGTATTGAAAGATTTTCGTGGAAGTACACATACATTTGGCCTCAGTTCCGGGTTCTTTCGCAGCATACTCTTGACAAGACTTCGGCTGGAACAACAAACAGAAACAAGATAAGGCTAACAACATGCACTGAAACTCCGTAGCAATAATAAAATAAAGTGGATATGGAACGCACAAGGCACCAGAATATTTAGTTGGAAGTGGAGCAACAATCGATTTATTTATCTTGTTAATTAGCGCCTGCATATCCTGCTCGAGAGACAGTAAAATGATGATAGAAAAGTAGAAACAGAATCTCAACCATTACAAAGAACGAAACAATATAGTAGAAAAGATGGAGCCAGCTCAAAAGCAAAAGGAGAATCACAGAGACGTGAGCAAATCAGACCAACTACTTTATTGGAATTTGTATAAGCTTGGGTTAACAACAAATACAAAAGGGATAGCAACACGGTAATTTCAGTTTAGACCTCTTAGACTCTGGATCTACGATTTTGAAAATTCTCCTCTAAAAACAGCTATTTAGCTAAAGGTCATTTTAGCATTTAGGAGGTTTAGTATACTAATCTTAATCGGTGCATAAAGTTGACTAGTTACTATTTACGTACTGAAGCTGAGGAATCAGATGCAGGAATAAAATGCCTTTTTTAACATGAAAGAAAGGCTGAGAGATGCCCAGTCTGGAAAACCGGATACAATCACATGTTTAGTACCAAAGAAATTTCAAGGAAAAATAAAAGAACAAATTTTTCCTTTGCATGACTCCAATTGCCATCCTAACGTTTTCTATTTAAACAGAAACTCTTGCGCTTTGAGGTAACAGCCATCTTGAATTTAAAAAATTGCAAGTAATCATTTCTTCCAATATTTCATAGAGGAAGAAGATGAAGACCATAACCAACAGTAACAGCTACGCCACTCATATCTATGATTTTAGGTGAAGTAATCTGATGGATGTAACAGCCAAACAAATATAAGAGTAATTATAATCTATGTTTAATCTATAAACAAGGTATAAAATCAAGTCCACAAAACTTACAAATGCTTTAAATGCCGGCTTAAGAGAAGCCATTTCGTATATACAGCATCCTGACCAACCATTTTTTGAGAAGTATAAACAGATATTCAGCTCAAGAATCAAAAGAGAAATTGAACTGCAAACTTTAGATTTACACGCCCCAACTTACCCAAAGACCAGATATCAGACTTTGACCCGTAAGGTATATCCGCAAGAAGCTCAGGGCACATGTAGCTCGGAGTCCCGACAACCTGAATGCATGCACAAATTATTTTAGAGAAAGAAGCTACAATTGGATAGTTACCTTTGGATTGGTCATATGATTCTTACAGAGGAAGCAAGGTCATCTGAAGTCAATACTTTAGCAAGTCCAAAATCACCTGCATCAGTAGCGATCATTGGTTAATCAGCAATCCAATGCTGTACTAACAAATATCAGAAAGCAATTTCATCACTTACCAAGACGAATGTCTTGATCTTTCGTCAAAAAGATATTTGAACACTGAAAGAATCATGAGATATTATAAGTGCAGCTGTAGTGCAACTTATGATATTCCAAAGGGTGAGATAGTATGTTGAATCCAAATGCAAAGAGAACGCCACTTACCTTGACATCACGATGAAGAATATGATTCACATGTAAGTAGTCAAGTGCCATCAGGAGCTGAACAAGCCACTTACAAAGCTTCTGAAAATTACAAGTCCATTCCAAAAGACCGTTTAAACAGAATATTCAAACAAAAACTGCAAGAGTAGTTAAAATGAATAAAACATAGCCTATAGAAAAGGGAGGGACCAAAAAGAGAAAAGGAGGGAGGAAACCTCTTCTGGGAAAAGCATTCCCTTAGCTTTCTTTATAGCTTCTGCCCTGTAACACGGGAAAAGAAAAATATTTCACATGACCAAGTTTATCCAAGATTCACATAAAAGCATTAGAATTTACAGTACCATAGTTCTTTGTTCTAGAAATAACAAAGACTTACATGTCTCCCCCTTCACAGTAACCTATAATAATGCACACATAGCAACCCTGGGTTAAGAGTATCAAAATTGAATGACAATTAGATCACCCACTCGAATAGTTCTTTCGATGAAAAAAAAGGGTACTAAACAACGAATAAGAGTTGGGCAATGCACCAGATTGGTGCAGAAAATGTAACTTGAGAATAAATATATAGGAATTGATGAGGAAGGTGATTTACGTTTCTATTCAAATAAATTTGATAACACCCAAACCAAACTTTTCAGCTAGCCATATCGACCTTAGCCAGGTGAAGAGAAAAGAAAAACAGAGAAAAATATGCCATGGTGAAAGGAAATGTAATAACTACAAGTAGTCACTGTACCTTCTCTACCCATGAATCCTTGTACTCTACAATAAATGGATTTCGCATTCTAGAAATGAGCTCCATCTGCATGATATATTGATAGAAAAAAGAAGCAACCGGGATCAAAATTCAACTGTTATACGACTTATCCATTTAATTCCAAACAACATTGCTTAAAGATATCGACATCATGAGTTCATCATATATTCAGGATATATAAAGGAGATAACTGGACAGGCTTAGTTATTGTTCTTCCTGAAGGGGCGTTGGAAAATATTTTCTGGCATCATTCCATGAATAAAGCTGAAACAAAATATAGGAAACAAACAAGATAGTGCCACATTGAGATGATAAGTTAGTCAGTGAGCATGAAATTGACCTCTTGATGAGCAGATCGACGAGACCTATCAGTCTGCCGAGCAAGCCGGATCTTCTTCAACACATACCTTTACAGAGTAAAATAATAAGAATAAAAGATGAAAACTGGTCATGAAAATACGTATGGTGTTAGATCAACTTGTCCTTCTTATCACATAAAACTACAATGCAAATAAAGGAAATGAAACAAAGCAGAGTATCAAATTATTTCTCACTTCTTCTTTTCATGTTTATGCCTCACAAGAAGAGCTGAACCAAATGATCCCTTCCCTATCTGCTCCAGTGCTTCATATTGCTCCATATGAGAGTTTCAAATGACTTCCTTTACCTGATACATAGTGTTAAAGAAAAAAACACAAAACTCAGCAGTGTCCATATTTCACTCACCCAAATAATAATAGTCAAATGTACTACACAAGGAATACAAAAAAGACAATAGCAAAAAAACGTTAGACTATCTGCAAAGTTACTCAATAAAGTGATAATTTATAAGCTGTAGAAAATGAAGTTTTTGTCATCTAATTAACTATCAAATCAATTGAAGCAACAAATTTCTAATCATGAAGCAAACAAAGAAAATGCACCAAGGGAATTATGCTACATAAATTTTGAAAAATCAGAGATTCAAATGAACAAATGCATTTAAAAACAAGAGCAGGACACTAACACAAAGCTTAATATAAATAAAAACCCTTAATTAGAAGGTAAAGAGTAAATCAGTAGCAGTTGTTAAATTGGGAAAAATACAAAAATTAAAGGAATTGATGTACTTGAGTGTTTATTTATGCACCAATACAAAAAGAAGTAAATCAACGTTCTTTAATTCAGTACAAAAAATCAAAACTTAATTAAGAAAAACAATCACTTTCTCACCAACAAAACACAGAGATTTACTAAAATCACAGATTTTCCTTGCTTTCGCTACATTTTTCCAGCATCCAAGAATTTCCAGCTGTCAAAATCCAAAGCAAAATGGAAAAATCTAACATAAAGCACTTGAAAGGACAACCTGAAAACCTAACATCTCAAAACAAAAATCCCGTATATATATTACCAAAAATCACTAAATGCATAAGCAATTTTCCACAAGGGAAAAGAAAAATAAACAAAAAAGGAAAGCCAGAGCAGAAATTCATTCACAAGAGAAGGAAATGCAAATGAATGGACCTGAAGGTGTGATCTAAATGGGAGCGAACAAAAAATGAGAAGAGATCACAATGTGGGTTGACCGAGAGAGAGTAGAGGAAGGAACGACGGCGTATCAAGGAGGAGAAGAGGAAGGAATACAGGAGGAAGTTGCAGAGATGGTAGCAGGAGGAGCTCTGCTACTGCTTGGGAGTTGGGACATGTTTTTTTTTTTTTTTTTTTTTTGCTTTTGAGAGATGGAGAAAGCTGAGATATTGACCGACATAGTCCATGTAAGAGATGACCACATTTAAAAAAAAAAACAAGAAGAAGAAAGTTGGACCACCATAGCATCAAAGCGAATAAATTATTATTATTATTATTATTATTATATATAGTTTAATTTATAAATCACATAATAAAATATAATAATAATAATTATTATTATTATATTTAATTTTTATAATTTTTAATTTTTTTTGGTTGAATTGAATTATAGATAGAATGATGTAAAATTCATTTTCTTTTCGCCAGCAAATAAAATATGAAAAATTGGAAATTTTGATATTTAAATAAAAATCATAAATATATGAATGAGATGTATGCATGATTCATGAGGATCCTCTCATTTGAAAAATATCAATATTATTATTAAGAAAAATTATGATTAATTAACAAATTATAAATACTTATTAAAGAAATAAATATAAATTTAGTTTGATTGATTAAATTAATTTTAAATTTAAAACAATTATATGAATCATAATTTTTTAAGAGATATCAAATAATAACAGTTATTGTTAGATGACTAATTTTTTTTTAATTGAAATACCTTAAAATAACTATAAGTTTAATTAATCGAGTTAACCCAAGATCAAAGTGCCTCATTTTTCAATAAATATATATTAAATATTTCATATTTTGATAGGATTCTTTTTGTCTTTTTTTCATGATATTACTCACTATATAATGGCAAAAAAAACAAAGGTAACAAAAGGAATTAAATTTTGGATTGGTATCATTCATGGAACATTAGTATGGATTGGTAGAGGTAGGAAAGGGTGGAATGGTAAACGAGTAAGGTATTATAATGGTTATAGGGAAGATATTTTGCAGTGAATCTTGTGGTAGATGTTGTTTTCCAGCGAAGAAATCAGTGCGTAAGTGGGTGGCTTTGGCAATTGTATATTCATCAACGCAAGCCTTGATTCGGATCAGCTTTACTCGACTTTGACGTCCGCTTCAACTACCTTGCCTTGCCTGCAACATTTTCATCGCCAGCTTCTTCATTCATATGATTGTTAAGATTAGTTTCCCATCACTCCATATAATTTGAACCAAAGATCGAAAATTTTGCAGAGCTATCTTCTTCTCTACAAGCTCAAGCACCAATGGCCTGTCCTTTTCCTAAATTTCAGTCTCGGATGTTGACACGGTCTCATTTGTATCTATTGTGAAGCTCCCTTATGCAACCATTGCTTTAACAGCCAGAATGTTCAGAAACTCAACCCTGTTCCAAGTTCTCACCAATAACATTCGGAAGAGTTCTCTAATTGTCTCCCAAAAAGAATCTCTTTTTCCATAACGAGTGATGAATACATTGTTGTGCCCTTAGGCCTCACGAATCAAACTCCCATTCCTGCAGAAACTAGTAGTCTGCTCTATCCCCAGAAAGGGATTTGCATCAAAAGTCATATGGTGCTCGATCAAAAGTCATATGGTTCGCGGCTATTAGCAAGTACAAACCCGAAGTTCTTAATTAACAGAAGATAACCGGGCAAGAAAAGCTGCTAGTATCTAAGGAATCCAATAAGCCAAACTTCCAGTAGAATGATTTTCATCTTTAAATACACTCCAACTCAAAATTCCATTTTCTGACTTCACATTAAGTGTAAAAGTGTAAAGGTAGCGAAGAATACCATACCACCTTTACATATCACTTCAGGAATTCATCTCTTCCGCATGCAAAAAAGATAACCATCAGAAGCATAAAAAAAAGAAGTAAATAACATAACTGCTCATGGATCATATGATAAAGGAATTGGCTTGCAATTATTTCACAATTTTCCGTTCCTGAGCAGATCGAGCAAAGCCTTATAGTATCATATTGGCTTAATCTAATGGTTTCACTAACAAAAACCAAGGAACAATTTAACAACAATGATAGCAAAGCAGACAAATGATCACTACAAAGAGATTGAATTAAAATCCTCACCGCATCCTGGAAACCAAACCACTTCACTTGGTCTTGACCTCAACTCCGGTTTTCCCAGCAATGATGACAGCAGTAGCCATATCCAAAAACAAGCCATGTTCAACAACACCTTCAAGACTTGAAATTTCTTTACCAGCAGAATACCCATCTTTAATAGGATTCTCAAAATACAAATCAATGATGTAATTTGAGTTATCAGTAACATAAGGCTTCCCATCTGAATCATTCAATCTCAATTTGGCCTCAACCCCTTCATCCTTAAACAGCTCTTTTAACCTGATCAGATTGTATTTCCAGCAAAATTGAACAACTTCAACTGGCATTGCTAACTTACTCCCACCAAGACCATCGACTAACTTAGTTTCATCAGCTACAACGACAAACTTATCACTTGCTGCTTCCACCATTTTCTCTCTCAAAAGAGCACCACCTCTACCTTTAACTAGATTAAGTTGTGGGTCAACTTCATCAGCGCCGTCGATTGCAAGATCAAGTTTTGGGTGATCATCAAGGACTGAAAGCGGGATTCCAAGAGAACGAGCTTGTTCTTCTGTCCGTTTGGAAGTGGGTATTCCGACTATATCTTTCAACTGGCCGGATTTCATCAACTCTCCGATTTTGGCGACGACAAAGGCAGCAGTGGAGCCAGTACCGAGACCTAGAATCATGCCGGGTTTTACATAGTCAACGGCTTTATCAGCAGCGAGTTTTTTGAGGTCATCTTGGGCAAGGACAGGGGAGGATTGGGCCTTGATGGAGAAAGTTTTAGTCGGGGTGCGGAGGTTAAGGAAGCGGCAGCGGAGGTTAAGGTGGAAGGAGGGATTGTTTCTGGAAAGGGAGGAGGAGGAGGAGGAGGGAGGGGAGATGAGGGATAAGGAAGCCATGGAGGAGGAGAAAGTGAGTGAAGGAAAGTTCGTTTCTTTCTATCCTATTTCTCCTGTGCAGGGTATTTTCTTGAAAAAAGAAAAACAAAATTATGGGGAGAATTGGGTGGGTGGTTGGGTTTTGATGTGTGAGGTCGTTAGTATGGTAAAACGTTTAGACTCTTCTTCATACCTCAAATAGAGTAACAAGATGTTCGGTTATTCTCGCAGCTTTCATGCCCAACATATATGTAGTTATTACATATTGCTTTCAAGGGAAGGTTTGGTGGATCCATGATTTGATGCGATAGCTTAACTGAAGTTCCATGTATCTGTCATCCCATCTAACCTCTGCTCATAAAAGGGTTTAGTTTGTGAATGTTAAGTGTCATCCACACCACAGTTACCGTACGAATACCATGCTCCATTGATTTTCATACCCAATTTTTCAAAATGTTTCAAGCCCAACTCAACCAACTTTGTTCGTTATTGTGTTTGGTTGACATTGCAGGATCTGTCGTTTCTAAATGGGCCTGCGGAAGATTGTCAAAACCCACCGGCCTAGCCTCAGAAATGGCTGCAGCCTGCAGGCGCATTTGGTCAGATATGAAACCTTGTGGATACTGAAAACTATAGAGGGGTATACTCTAACAAACACCATGGCTGCACAAACAGCCACTGCAATTCAAAGAAGTGGGTTTCTAATTGGCTTTGCCTGTTTCAGGTTGATCTTGCGGACTTCATTGATTGGTCTGGCTTTGAACGCCTCAATCAGCGAGTCAATCTATAGCCAATGGTCTCAAACAGTTATAACTTTAAAAGCTTCAAATATTATATGTTGTCAAGTTTTCTTTCCGAAGTTTCAATGCAAATGAGCAGTTTGTACTTCCTCGACATCGCTTTTTCTTGGAATTCATTAATTGCTTAAATAAAGAGTTCCACCTTACTTCTTGATTCTATCAACAATGAAGAACATGATCACTAACGCGGCTTCTCAGATATGTTTATGATGCTTCATTGTTCTTTATAAATCAGGATTGCAGGGAAGATGATGCAGACAAGCAGTTGTAGATTTATAAATTCAATTCAGTTTATCCGAGAGAAGTGCATAAGAGATGGACGAATCAATTAAGAGTTAATGTGAAGTTAAATGCAATCAGCTCTGTTTGAAATACTCTTATTCTCTTTTCTTTCTGTCAATACCATAATATTTACACATAATAAATTAATGATGTGCAGTTCATCCAGCATCAACCGACATGAAAGGCTTGAAGAAGATCGAAGATCATGGATACCCAAGAAGCAATTAAAGGGGGTTGAAGCTCCGCAAAAACATTTGTTAATCTTCTTACTCTGATGTTGGAGCTGTAACAGTTGAGGGCATAAAATTTTCATGGCTGTTATTTCGAGTTCTGATCTATAAAATTTTCTGGAATCCTGTCAAATATTTTAGCTTGCAGAATTGCATCTGAATTCACACCCTGTTGAACGGCGTTTTGCCTGGAGCTCTAAGCATATGTTTGACGAGTAATACTTGAATGCAACACCAATTAATTATAATAATTTGATTATTAATTCATTACAAATAAATGATTATTTTGGATATACAATTTTTTAGTAATATTGATATCCTTTTAAAAGATAAGTTGAGCTAGCCTCAACATTTGAATTCAACTTGATTATTAATAAAATAAATAAATAAATTTAAATATCATAATTTTTTTTAAAAAAAAAATCTTATTCTCTTAATTTAACCTCTTTAATTAATTTCATTTAATTTTTAAATTAAAATATTTTGTTGATTGGTAGATAAAATGAAAATTTACTAGTATAATATAAATTTACAAGTAATGATTGTGATAAAAATCAATAGAATATATAGAAGTGCAAGTTTAAAAAAAATATATAAAATCATATAAATTAATATTTAAAGAATTTAAAAATTAGTCGATTAATCATTAAAATTTAAAATTTATATTAAAAATATTCAAATCTAGAATAATCGTAACTATTATACTCCATAGTCTTATTATTTTATAGTACTGAGAAAATATGAAGTATATGAGGAAGGAAGTCGGGTGATTTGGGGCAATAAAACGTTAACTAGAAGGAACATGTCAAAAAGCCTCAATCAAGTAAAGATTAAGACATGTAAAGTTGTCCTTCATCAAGGATAAGATCCAACGCAAATCTACCATATGGACCCCAACTCCCATTCCTGCTCCGACCAGGTTCTTCTTTCCCCATCCAACAACACCACCACCTCCTCCTCCTCCTTATCCTGACTCCATGAATTCCAACAAATTCAATATACTTTTATTTTTTAAAAATTAACGATCTATCTAATTTACGGGCCCTTTGATCTGTATGACTGCTTCTTTTATTTTAATAAATAAAAGTCATCATTCATTGTTGCTTTGGAAGGCAAAAAGTTTCGGTGGGCCCAAAAGTACCTGCAAGGGCCCACCAATTGTCGGGCCAGAATCGGTAATTATCCAGAATAAGCCGCCGCATCACACGGGGGGAGCCATCCAATGGTGGCCACTCATGTTTTATTATTTATTATTTATAGAAAAAAATAAAAGTCTTATCCAATTATTAATATTCAACGTGAAAAAGCTTTTAGTATTCTTTGGATGGAATAGTAAAACCAACAAAGAGGAAATTTCCTCGTAAAAATACAAATATAAAGAAAAATAAATTATTATATATTTTAAATAGACCAACTTCAATTTTTAAAGAAATAAAATAAAATATATTATTTTTAATTATAAATCCAAAAAAAGGACTGAAAATACTCCAAATTATACGGGTCGGGTCATTTTCAGACATATCATACAACAAAGTTTAATCTGCCGTACTCTTAATGGATAATGTATTAGAATAATAATAATGATGAGAAAAATTATAAAAATCCAAGTAAAGCTGTAATTTATCCATTTCCACCCCAGATCCACCTCAGATATCCTGAATTACCATTAATTCCATTCCATTCAACCAAACCCGTCTCCTGACTGAATCCATCCATCCATTCGACAATTCCAAGAACGGCAAGCGGAAGCCGACGACCATCAGGAGGACGAGGAAGCTTGTATATTTACAGTTATGGATAGAGTGTTCTCTGTTGACGGAATCTCGGACCAGTTCTGGCAGCCGCCGCCGCCTGCTTCTTCTTCTTCTTCAACTTCCAAGGCTAACCCAGATAGTGAATCTTCAAAAATAATGAATCGAAGTTCATCTGAATGGGCATTTCAACGGTTTCTTCAAGAAACATCTGTTGTTGCTGTTTCTACTACTACTACCACTACTTCTGATTCTTCTTCTTCTGATATCCTGGCTGGAGATAGTAATAAGAAGAAGAAAACATCCGATATTGTCGTTGAAATCAATGATACTGATACTAATATTAATAATAACAATAATGATTCTGTTTCTACTGCTAATAATAAAACCAATATTAATAGCAAAGAGAAGTGTCCCCCGCCTCCGATTAATGGAGCTGTTCCTACGGCGAATATTCCGGTGGATTCTGAAGATTACCAGGCTTTTCTTAAAAGTAAACTCAGTTTGGCTTGTGCTGCCGTTGCTCTTTCCCGGGTATTTTGATTTTCCAACAGTACTTTAATCCTGTTTTTTTCTTCCTTCTGCTGGTAAATTTGAAAACCCTTTTCAGATATGTGAATTTCTCTGTTTGGTTAAAATTAGGATTTTTCTTTTTGGTAGGAGCAAATTTTTGATATTAGAATTTCTTTGGAGCTGTGTTCTTCTTCCAATGTTGTCCTCTGTTTCTCATCCAAATGGGAAAGTACAATTCTTCATAGTTTACTTGTTACTTCCTTCTAAAGTTTGAATCTTTTATTAATATAATATAATATTGGGTGCTTTTTTGTATTATATCCTTTACCCATGTCCGGATAAATTTGACTAGGCTGACATTTATTATATTCTTCCGTCTTTTTGGGAGCTTGTAGGGTAAGGTTGTGATGGAATAATTGAAGAACAGAGAAACCTTCTTTCTATTGGCTTGTTTCTTAGAGAAGAAAGTCCCATTGACATGTGTGCTTTACTGTTTTACTAGTCTAACTCAGCATTTTAAGGTAGAAATTCTTGTGTAAATTTGGTCTATCATGTAGGATTAATGTTGACTATATAATTTGATATGTATCATAATGTTAGCGATCGACAGTAATTTTACCTAATGCACCGGGTCGATGTAAAAATTTCTCATTTTACGGTAACCTTTTGTGTTTATTTGATATGTTTTTAGTGTTAAAGGAGAGTTACTTTTTGCTATAAAAGGAAAATGCTCTTGGAGGTGAAACAAGGACCAGAGCTAAAGTGGTCTGAACAAAAGGAAGTCCTGCTTTGAAGCTTGACCAGAACAAAAGCAAAGAATCCAATAGTGTCTTGGAAAGTGGTTCTTTTGGAATCACTTGAAATGGTAGGCTTCTAGCAAGCAAAAACTTGTCGAGCTAGATACCCTAAAGCTTGTTTCAACTCCAAGCCTACGGCAGCCCTTTGACAAAGAGTGTGATGATTAGTGGTCAGAATCATTACCCTGGATTGTTGGTTGGAAGATAAGGATTACTGAAAGCTGTTTTCTTTTAGAGGGAAAATGGTATTGACTTGCAAATGTTGTAGCTTTATGTCTATTTTAGAATCTGGGGCTCAAAATTCTACCAGAATTTTGTAGTTACTGTTTGCAGCTTGCTGATGTGAAAACTGACGGCTGGATTGTATCCTGTGGATATACATAAGTAGGATAAATTAGCTTAAAATTCTTTAACCTTGCTATAGCAGACATGTTTCAGTTCAAGGATTGGATCAATGATCTAGTTTGTTGATTATTTGTTTCTATATTTTCTAATCAATACAACTTCAATTCATCCTTGCACTTCATACTTTCTTTAAATGTTTAGTTTATTTGGATTTAGTTGACATGTGATTTTGTTTTGCTGTAGGCATCTTTCCTGAGACCTCCAGATTCATCTACTGGAGCTGAAAGTGGATCACAGGCATCAAATACTACTCAATTAGGACCTCAAGCTCCGAAAGGTTTGCATTGCTGAATTTATTAGCACTTTATCACACATTAAAATGCATATATTCAACCTTACACCTTTTTCTTGATCCTATAAACTGAAGTCTTGATAACAAAAATCGCTATTATGATACTAGAATCTGAGTTGCTGTTATAAACCATAAAATTCGAACATGTTGAGGCTTAAAACTTTCTGGAGTCGCCTGTCAGTTCTCTAGTCATATCTAAGACATTTGCACCTAGATGCTGTCAGCAGGCTAAATTGTTATACTGCGTAGCTTCTGTGCAATTGATTTTAGAGTGACCTCGAGATATAGTGTATCTTGATGAGTTACGTATCTGTAGTTAATTTTGTCTTTATTTCATATGCAGGAGCTGAATATGATGCATCTAAGTCAAAAGATACAGACGCTAATGGTTCGACTGGAATCCCCACCTCAACTAGCACTCAAAAGAAATCCGAAGTTCTCATCAAGGCAACGACAAGTGCATCATCAAGAGAACTGTCAGAAGATGATGAAAATGAAGGAGAAACTGAGCTAACTGAGAATATGGACCCTGCTAATGCAAAACGTGTAAGAAGGTACACCTTTGTGCAAATTTATTTGGCTACAATTTCATGCTTCAGATACTCCTATATTCATCATTTACATTTCCTGAGAATCATGAGCTATTTTTCAGGATGCTTTCAAATCGAGAATCAGCAAGACGATCGAGAAGAAGAAAGCAGGCCCATTTGACTGAGCTTGAGACACAGGTGCGACTCTTCTAATTCTCCAGTTACTTCAACTTCTTAAATTTTCTCCTTTTAAGTTGCTAGACTTTGTTCTTTACAGGTTGCTCAACTGAGAGTTGAAAATTCCTCTCTATTAAAGCGTCTTAGTGAAATAAGCCAAAAGTACAATGAAGCTTCTGTTGATAACAGAGTTTTAAAAGCTGATGTTGAAACATTGAGAGCGAAGGTAAGTCGGTTGTAACTGTTCTAATTGAACTTGAGGGCCAGGGATGGAAATTAGGGGTGAGCTAAACCATTCAGTTTTGGTTTCTCAAATTAAGAATTTTCGGTATAAAAAAGCTTGGAAAATTGAAAAAAAACCAAACCAAGCGCGTAGATCTAGTTTTTTATCTGATTATGACATATCAGGTGAAGATGGCTGAAGAGATGGTCAAAAGGATCACAGGCTTGAGTAGTATGTTCCAAGCCATTCCTGAGATATCCACAATGAGCATTCCTTCGTACGATGGAAGCCCTTCTGATACATCAACAGATGCAGCTCTTCCTATTCAAGATGGCACAAAGCATCAAATTTATCATCCAACAAATAACCGAATATCCGGTCACAACCCGAGAGTCAACAATAATGCTTTGGTCGACATCTCTTCAGTTGAAAATGTGCAGCCAAATCCTGAAGCGGCAGGTGTTGCAGGGAACAAAATGGGACGGAGCGCTTCTATGCAACGAGTGGCAAGCTTGGAGCATTTGCAGAAACGAATCTGCAGTGGGGGGGTAACTCCTTGTGGAACCGAGTCAAGTGAAGAGCAGCATTAACTTGAAGAATGGGTTTAAATATAAAGAAGGATCTGATATTGCTGCAACATTCTGATTCAACTGTATGTAAAACATCCATTCTTTATGTCAAGGATCAAACTCTTATTTTTGACCTTGAATTGTTCACACGACAGCAACTTGCTGCATTATACGAATTTGTAAAACAGTTTTCTTTTCCTTTTGAATCCAGGAGTTGCATCACTCCACCGCATATTAGATTATCCGACCCTTCAAAACATTTGATAAGATGTATTTGTAATATATATAGTGTAATTATGATATACCTGATATATTGAATTATAAATATAATTAATATATAAAAACTAAAAATTTAATTCTTGATTTTAATATCATATTACTATAAATTATTGCAAGTAATTCTGATGCAAAAAAATCGAAACAATGATTTCTCCCAAATTTGGAAGGGCTCTTGATGCTTATCCTAATTTTTAATTTTTTTGGGTCAAGATAAAATCCGTAATCCCAAAAGCCTGTAGCAGATGGCACATATGACCAAAAATCCTAAGACTCCACCACATCCACAAGAATCCATCTTCCTCAAAACCCAATCAGCCAAAATCTCCAAAACCCCATAACCTCAAAACACCAACAGGAATCATGGAGATTTCATCTATAACTCTCTCTCTTTCAAGACCCCCTCCAGCTACTTTACACTTCTCTTCTTCCCATTCCACCTTATTCAGAAGTTGCGACCTTTTGAATACTCGCAAGAAATTTAGCAATACTGCGTTGGTTCTTGGCAGGAGAAGATGCAGACATGAGGCAAGTAAAAAGGGTTTTACTTGTAATGCTTTGTTTGGCTTAGGAGTGCCTGAATTGGTTGTGATTGCTGGTGTGGCTGCTTTGGTTTTTGGCCCTAAGAAACTTCCTGAAGTTGGAAAAAGTATTGGAAAGACTGTCAAAAGCTTTCAGCAGGTTGGTCTTTTGTATTTGGATTTGTTTGATTTTGAAGTTAATGATCGAAAGTTTTGAACTTTGACTTTGTTCATGGTTATTATTGATGGATCAAGGTTATATATGATCATAATTTCTGTTCTGTTAAATTGTAATTCTCTCATGATATTTCTATTATATGCATTAAGATTCAATTCTTTGCAGATTTCTGGTTTGTGGGTTTTTTGTTAAATCATAATTCTCTGTTTTGTACAGTCTTATTATAGTTTTGGGTTGATAGATATTTCCATATTTTGAGTAGCTACTGGATCATGTTATATATTACAAGGAATATGCAGAGACAATACAGACACATAACAATTAATCAAGCTCAATTCCATCAATTAGAACTTTGGTTTTTAGATATCTAGGCTCTAAATCCATTTCCATAGTAGTGTTGGTTGAGTATATGTTTCATTTGGCATTGGGAGTGTCTTAATGATATTTAGAGTAAATTCCTCCACAGTGTTAGTTTTAAAACTCAAATTCTAATTCCCAACTTGAGCACCTCTCCTTGTCTGCTTAAGTATCATTTTGCTCCTTTCTGGCCTTTCCACCACCAGATCAGAGTCGGTGGTAGCTGAGTCGTGAACTAATTGGAGACTTAGTATGTGACGCCCGCAAGACAAGCCATTTGTGCTGATTTCCCAACTGAAACCTCTAACGCTGTAATCACCAGATGTGGATATTTTGCACATTTGATAGAAGTCGCAAATTGGTTGGTTGGAACATCGAAATTCCTGGCATGCCTGCAGAATTCATTTTAAAGGCTGAAAATTCACGACTTCTATCAGATGTGCAAAATATTTGAGCACTATTTGCATCCAGGTCTATCAACAATGTAGTACTCTGTGAGAACAGTATAATTTTATGGTTATTGGCTGTCAATGGTGATGGCAGCACTTGATTATGAAAGATCAGATTGACCCCTTTGATCATAAGTACCTTCTTCATATTCTGCTAAGTAGAGTTTTACAATGTATTTGAGTCGATGGAATCTTCATTTGCATGGATCACATTCTTTTATTCATTAAGCCATAATCATTCTTCAAAAAACATAAAATACCGTACAATTGGAGAAAATAAGAAACGATAATATCATCAAGTATGGTATGTTAAATGATCGGAGAGGTGCTCTGTCATTAGCTATGTATGTATGTCCATTGTTGTACAATCTTCGAGGAATATAAATAGTATATGATGGCTGTAACTTTGCAGGCTGCGAAAGAATTTGAATCAGAACTTAAGAAGGAAGATACGGACTCGCCATCCGAAATTCCAGGTGAAACTTCAACGGCGACCAGTGAAGAAAAGAAACGAGATGTTGAAGTGTCAAGCTCAAAGGAAAGTGCATGAGGTTGTAGAATCTGTAGTTGTTACATTTTTCCAAGCTTGATTTGGAGCATTTGTCTTTAAATTTCAGTGGTAGATGAATATGAAAAATCGCCTGCCATGGTGTTGTAGGAGTAATATTTGCAATGCCTGTTTCTGTTGGATCCTTGACTAGACTTCTGAAAGAAATATAAAACAGTCATTCACTTGAAGATTAAAACTTACCTGCTATGAATATTTTGTTCAATTTGTAAGTTCAGCAGGCACTCTGGTGAAACATCCTGACAATAGTGCTGCCAAATGGGGTTCACCCTGGCATTCTGCTGGCAAACCCACCCTGTCGAATGGTGCTCAGCATGCATTTGTTCACGGAGAAACTTTTGAATAGACCCAGTTCAAATTCCAACGCACAAAACAAAACAAGGAAAGCTCCATAATTAAAGTTTATAGTTTTGGTTTGTGAAATTAATCGGATTCTATATTTGATGTGATTTATGGAAATCATTTTTCAATGTTTCTAATTTTCATCCTTTAAAAAATTATAAGCAAAATGATGGTTGTTTAGTTGGTGTAATAAGCAGGGGTTGGTATGAATAACTTACCTGCCTTTTCTTTTTTCTTTTTTTTTTTTTATATTCAAAAAACTAAATCAAATTCATATTTCCATTTCAATTATATTTTAAAAAGAAAACTACAAATTATCTGTATTATTAACTTATAATTCAATGCTATGATATGAATACTCTGTACAAATAAAATGATATTATACAAAAATAATAATTTAAAATATGATATAATGATTTATGATTAGTATCAAAAAAAAATGATGAAAAATAACTTGAAAAACAAGTCATTAATCCCTCTCTACAATTCCATTAACTATAAGCAAAATTATATATACCAAACTGTACATGCAGATCTGTCATCATCTTCAAGTTTTTTTCTTTGCAATGAACCCACAAACTCCCAAGTCCGAATATCTTCTCTTCTCTCGCTTCCTCGTCCGACCAGAACAACTCTTCGCCGGAGATACTCTGAAACTTGTTCTTCTCTTCATCGAGTTTGAGCAGTGTTTGTTCATTCTTTTCTCCATGTTCTGTTTAGTGTCTCGAAGTTGAATTTTACATGGCGCAAGCTAAGCCTCTTGCTTCTGATCCTTTCATGATCCTCAATCTCTTGCAAGAGTTGATGAACATTCTGTACGGTTAAGAAAACAGTCATTAAATGCATAATCCTGGTAAAAAAAATGAAAATTAAATTAATTAGAAGTTGAGATTGTGAAAGAACTTACTCCCATGGAACATCTCCGACCAACATCCAGTCACAATCTTTATCTTCATAAGTTGGTACAAATTCTGATCCATTATAGCCTTCTCCATTGAAAATATTACCTGGGTAAGTAAATTTACAGTTTTTTTAATTAATATAATTGATCGAATTCTTTTCACTCGACTGATGAAGGAAATATATGCACTTACCAACTTCGAACTTGAACATGTCTTCTAAGGCTGTGAGCAGATCTGGGTAGCATTGATAGACCTTTAAGTCGATCTTTCTGAGATAAGGAGCACCATCCATGCTGACTTTCACGTAAATTCCATTTCCGGCAGGCTCAGCCTCGGTTTTCTTCGGCTGTAAACAATTTTTTCGGTAAGATCTGACCGGTGGCCATCCAATCACTTGTGCCCTAAAACATTCAAATAGTAATGGTCAACCATGTTAGTTCATAAACTAAATCATGCATGCAATAGTTTTGCATTTATTGGTTTGAATATAAGCAATCACACGTATGGCTTACTTGGTGGGATTTTTCTCATCAGACATATCACTGCCGTTATTTCTCGGCGATTTTAACACATCATTCATGTCTGGAAAAGATCGTTTGTTGCACTTAGCAATATTCGTAACATGAGACTCTTGGGTTGTGGTGGTGCCCGGTAGGGCTAATCTGAGCTCGGTGGCTTCAAGGTTAAGATCACCATCTTTTTCAAATGCCATATCTTTAGAGTCTTGTACGTAAATGATTGACTGGTAGGCTCTGCTAATCGGATAAAGCAAAACTTTTCCGGCCGGCGAGATCGGTGTACGAAAGAAAGGGGAAGAGAGGAATCAATGTGAAAGGGCTGAAGGAAATTTGATGTATTTTATAGAAGGTAGAGGGGACTGTGTTGGATAGCGCGTGCATAACACTCTTTTTTTAAAAAAATATATTATTTTCTCCTAAATTATTTTTTAACAATTTTTCTAATGATATTATAATTACCTCATGCCTCAATAGATGATAAAAGTATTTTAGTTCTGTTCAATTTTATAAGTAAATTAAAAATGTTATTAATAAACTATAGGATAAAAATAGTATACTATATAATAGGGGTGTTCCCTTATTTAAGTTATTATTTTTAATATAAAATTAAAGGATAGCATGAATATTTTTGAAAAATAAGGTAAAAATAAATATTATTAATTTGTTTTAATTCGGGATGATGCCAATATTTTGAAAGGAGTGGCCAAAGAAAATAAGGCAAGTGGGAAAGAATCTGAGTGCAATAAATATGGATAAAGGCAAAGCTATAATTGTGTTGGTCACATGAACACGGAAATAATTATATTAAATAATTAATTGTCCTTTCATTTTGGGCACAAGATTAGAACAAATATCAGCCGCCCGTTATGCAGACCGTGACTCTCAATCTAACGGCTAATATGCGATCATTGATTGCACTGTGAAACCCAGTCTACCGTTGGATGGAAGGTTGAATGCAGGCCATGTGACTTGGGCCCACATGGATCGGGGTTGATGGACAAGACAGGGCATGGCATGGCTGTATTACCTTTAAATCCAAACCAAGCACACTCCACAGCAGTCATCATTTTCATTTGTGGAGTCGGATTTTTTAAATTTATTAAATCGTTAAATACTAATTTTATATATTCCGTGAAGTTCATATAGGAAGATTCACCGGAACGTGGTTGTACCACTGAAGACATGGAGTGAATAAGCAATGAAGAAGAAGAAGAAGAAAAGGAAGAAGGTGGTTTATGTTATGATGATGCACAGCATGGGAGATGAAATCATTTTTGGAAACAGCAAGATTAGACAGAGAAGACCCACCAGAGGTTGCTTTTCTTGAAAAATGATTGTTGACTTGTTTACTTTTGCATTATGAGGTTTTGAGTAATAGTGGGTGGCTTTCAGTCTCATCCTCCAATCATGGCCAGCTAGTCTGGAGCCCATTTCATTAAATTTTCTCCTGCTGCTTCCCTAAAGTTGTACACCATTGATAACCATATCCGACCTAATCCCAACACCTGTTTTCTCTCCATTGCATTTGTGTCAACATAATCCTCCAAGATTATCATCATAACCTTAGCTGCATTGCATTACAAGCACCCATTTGAGAATTCAAATGAAATGAAATCCAGAGAAATAGATATGAAAGTCACAGCCAAACTCAACTTTGTCATTTATATCAATGTTAGGGAGGAAGCAGACAAACCGCTCGTGGACTCCAACATTCCCTTCCAGCCTTGATCACTGATATCTCCTAGCTCGACAGATTAATCTGAATTTACCAACTTACCCTCGTCTGTTATCGTGATCTCTATTTGCCAGGAATTATACATCAGTTTGGGGTGGGTGAAATAATGTTCCCGGTGTGTTTGAGCATGTATATATAAATGTCCACACGTGTGGTGTCCGAGTAAGAGGGAGACAGTGAAGCGTGATGGAGTGTCCTGACCAGCCAATTTCCAAAACCTGTGAAAGGTTTGCACACGTGTGGGGTCTGATGGCGATGGGCGAAGCTGACAGTCCGATTTGTCAAAAGCGAACAAGTAGTTAGGAATTGATAGGGAGAAAACTAGCATTCCATATTGGAGGAGGATAAATTAATAAAGGAGAAAAGATTAAAATTGATGTACAACGAATAAAATCAAAGCGTACAATAACCTCCTGTTTGGGATAGCTTTTGAGTTAATTGTTTGTTTTCTCCCCTTATAATAATTATTTTAAAGTATTTTATTAAGAATTCCACGTGGCTCTTTGAATAGCTAACTTCACTCAAACTTTAAAATAAAATTAATTTAAGTAATTATACTCTTATATAAATTTTAAAATTATTGAATCGTTCAAATTTAAATTTCCATATTAAAATAATTTCTATTATTTTTACATATTTTATTATATTACTTATTAAAAAATTATATATATAATTAAAATAATATAGACTCTTAATAGTCATTCTATGTTTTAACAGCTATATCTAATAAAATTTTGCCAGATGTATTATTTAATCAACTACTAATTATCAGTTAACAATTATCAATTATCATTTATGAGCTCTTAGAAATAATTAAACCAAATATACCTTAAATAAAGAATAAACTAGAGGTGGAAATTCTCAATTAAATAAAAATTTATTTAAACTTTTACAACAAAGTTCGTTTAATAAATTAGTCGAGTTCAAGTTAACTCATTTTAATTTATAAGTCAATTTAATACAAAATTCATAAATTAATGTATTAATTTATATAACAAATTTCATTTTAAATATATAATATATAATCATATAATCATATAAAAATATTTTTAAATTTAATTATTTATTAAAAATCATAAACATTTATTAGTTCGATTAAACATTTATTATTAAATTTTTATTTTTATTTTTTATTAGTTTAATTTTTGATTAAAATATTTATCGGTTTTTCTATTAGATTATATTTTGATTCTTAATTTTATATTTTATTCTTTTATTTTTTTTTAAATCATAATTTTTCAAATCTCTACTTTCTTCTTTTTTTATAATTATATAAAATTAATGATGTTTTTATGATTCTTCATGTTGTTTTTATTATATTGAATTATATTTTTTATTGCTTTTTTATTATAACAAATATATGTAAATATATATACACCATATATATGATATATGATATATAAATATATATCATATTGTATAATATATAAATATAGATATTATATACCATAAATATATCTCATATATAGTGTAAAGATCATATATACTATATATAGTGATAGATATTTATTTAAATATATTTATCATGAAAAATCAAATAAAAATATAATAAATAATTAAATTATATAATAAATAATCAAAAAATAAAAATAAAATAAATTAGATTTAAGAATAAGGAGGTGTGAAAGAGAAGGAGGAGAAGAAGATGAAGATGAAGAAAAAAAGAAAAAAATAGATTTAATTAATTACGTAGATTTATATTTTTTGAAATAGAATTTTAGAGATTATAAAAATTATTTTGAATAAAAATAATAAAATATAATATTAAATAAAAATTTGTTAATTTTAAAATTATAATATGATAAATTACAGCTAACATATTTTCGAAAACCTAAACCCAATCACAGTGTGTAAACGGGTCCAATAATTAACCCTCTTGAATCCAGGAAGCTGAAAAATCAATTAATTGCTTTTTAAACATGCCATGGAAAGTATATAATATAAGATACGAAATAATAATTTAATTATAATATAATATATAATCATATAATAATTACATAATTAAATTTGAAATATGAAAAATAATTTGATAACACTTTAATGTATATACTAATAAAAACAAATAAGAGGATCAAAGCCCATGAAGTTTGATGTGTATGTATTTGAATAATTAATCCAAATAAATATGGACATATGGTTTATTAAAATTGTTTTTTTAATATAAATAAAATTAGAGTTGAGGAGTATTGGTTTAGTATGGGCTAATCTCTCTTGGTTCGATGGTAGATAATTTTGTTCTGGAAAAGGCTATTTAAATAAAACCCATCCACCATGCCCTATACACCTTTTATCATCTAATATCACACAAAAATAAAAGTCAAAATTAGACCCCCTCTCTACCATCCCCACTATCCCATGGGAATGGTCTATTGGATTAATAACTAATCTTAATGCCTATCTCATCTATATTTATATTTTACTTTATATGGTTTACTTTTATATTTCTGATTTTATTCAACAGTTTTTTAATATTAAATAATTTTTTTTGTAAAATTATTTTAATATGATTCATTCCTTTTTTTAAGCTTTATAATAAAATAAAAATACTATTTATCTAAATTTAATTCATATTTTTATATATAAATTATTTATAAAATAATTTTTTTTTAATTCAATTCTAACGAAACAACTAAATTTTAAGAAAGAAAAAGCATGTGAAGTGAATTTCTCCTATAAATTGAACAAGATATATTCGCATAATGAATCAAATTCAAAAAGAACATTTAAAATGGGGATAAGGACAACGCTGTGCATGGTGCTGGCAGCCATTCTGGTAGCCAAAGCAGCTTGCCAAAGCGGTTCTAATGTCAGAGCAACCTATCATTTCTACAAGCCTGCTCAAAATAATTGGAACTTGAACGCTGTCAGCGCTTTCTGCTCTACTTGGGACGCCAGCAGGCCTCTTTCCTGGCGCCAGAAGTACGGGTGGACCGCCTTCTGTCATCCGGTCGGTCAAGGAAGAGCCGTTTGTGGTAAATGTATAAGGGTAAGAACCAAACTTTAACATCCAACCTCGTAACTCTTATATCGACTCTTGTTCAACAAATTATATGTAATACTTCTTTTCCTTTATATATTTGAATATTGGTAAGATTATGTGATTCAGGTGAGGAATACTCGAACAGGGGCGCAAGCGACGGTAAGAATAGTTGATCAGTGCAGCAATGGAGGGTTGGACTTGGATGAAGGAGTTTTCAGGCAGATAGACACCGATGGAAATGGATATGCTAAAGGCCACCTTATTGTTAATTATCAGTTCGTTAACTGCGGTGACTGAACTTTAACAGAACTATATATATATATAATCATGTCGCGTGTAGAAGCATAAAGCTACTAGTTAATCAGAATAAGCTTCTACTCTATGTAAAATCTGTCCATGATTTTGGTGAACTGGAAAACTGTCTGGCTTTTTAATTACATAGCAAATATTAATAAAATCTCTAAAATCTTGGAGAAGGATCTTGATACTGATATATGTGTATATATGTATATATACATATATCTGCCATCCATTTTGAGAGGATGTCCAGAAATCCCAGAAATATAGAGGGAAAATATCCATCACTTTCAGACGATTAAAACCTTAATTGCACCACTCTCTCCAGCTACGTGCTCTTTACAATTTCTTGGAACAAGGGTTACTGCTATCCACGTGGCATAATCATATCCCCTCAAGAGGGTATCCTGGGAATGCCCCCTCATGTCAAAGTGGAATTTCGGGCCCCATTATGCAGACATTTCAGCTCTGCTCTTACCGTAGTATGACCCATTTCAGGATCTTTGAAACAGACTGCTGTTTCATTTTTTATCCTCCGTTTATTCTCCTGCCCCTACTCAACAGAGCTCTCCTGTTGGACTCTTGCTTTTCCTTTTTCTCGTTCAAGTTTTTCATTATTTCGATTATGAATTTGAGTGAGAATGACCTATGTAAAGGAACAGATTCTTACAATATAACATCCTCATGAGTTATATGCTAGACTTCTGATGAAGAAATAAAAGTTCCTCGTTCCTTCGATAGATCTTGTCTGGTCTTTTCTTTCTTTATTATTGTTCTTCTTTTGCTGTAATTTTCTTTTTATTTCAAAGATTTTGTCTTGGTTCTTTTGAAGTTAAAGAGAGACTTTGTTTGCTTTTGGGTCATTTAAGCAAAATCCTAGAAATAAAGTGAGTTTTGAGTCTTCTCTTTCACACCATGGTATGGTCTTTTTATGATCGTTACTGTTAAGGTTTTCCTTTTCTTGCACCATCGCTGTCTGTTTTTTCTGTTTTTTTTTTTCGTTCAAGCTAAATTTGGTTCTTTCCTATAATAAGCTATTGTAAACAAGAAAATACTATCTTTCTTAATATGGGTCGTTGTCATTTCAGTATGAAGGGTTTAAACTCTCACTCTGTTTGAGAAATGACTTTCTGATGATGCAAAAGTTTTTCAGTTTTATGCAATCCCATTTGGCTCTATGTTATTTCTCGAATTGGGTCTTTGCGTTTTGATTTGTAGTGATAGTTTGATCCCATCTGTCATGAAAGTTCAAAGGGTTTTAGGAAATCAAGTTTTGGTTTGGTGAGCATGGAAGATATTGAGCAGGCAAATAAGGCAGCCATGGAAAGCTGCCAGAAAGTGATTGGCCTCCTCTGTCAGCCTAGAGATCAGGTTCAATCTATGAACTTGATGATGGAAACAGAAGAAACTATATCCAAGTTTAGAAGAGTTGTGTCTCTTTTAAGCATAAATTTAGGCCATAGAAAAGTAAGAAAGGTGAAGAAATTTAGCTCTTCTTTGCCTGAAAACATCTTTTTAGATAGTCCTAATTGCATAACAATTTTGGCACCTAAACCCCTCCAAATGATTCCTGCTAATTTTGTTGACACCTCTATTCCTGAAAGGGATTACAAGATGAAATCTTTCAATCGACCCACCTGGAAAATGTTTGTTGAAAACCCAGTACAAGAAACGAAATCAAATGACAGGAATCCTCGCCAAATTCCTCAAATAAAGAACCCATCTCGGCAATACCAGTTTCTGAGATGTCCAGATAAATGCCATTGTTCAAAGAGAAGGTCAGACTCAAACCCTCACTTGTTATTGGAATTTATATTATTCTTTTACCTTTTTTTAATGCTTAATCTGATGTAAGATTGGCTTCGATGAAGAAAACTGAGGGTGAAGAGGTCGATAAAGGTGCCTGCTGTTGGTTACAAGGTGGCGGACATTCCTCCTGACGAGTATTCATGGAGGAAATATGGGCAAAAGCCTATCAAGGGCTCTCCACATCCCAGGTATATTGATCTAAATCCAAGCTCTTTCCATTTTCACAGTCATATTATATCATACCATGTTAATCTGGTTCTTGTGCAACAATTTCTGATATAGGGGATACTACAGATGCAGTACCCTGAGAGGTTGCCCGGCAAGGAAGCATGTCGAGAGATGCTCGGAAGATCCTTGCATGTTAATAGTTACATATGAAGGAGAGCATAATCATTCCAGGTTTCTGTCAACACAATCTGCACATGCATGAAAGAAAACGGAACTTCGGAGATGTCTTCAATCAATCTGTGAGAAGTTTCAGGGCACAAAATGTTTCGAAGCCAGAGTTAAATGATTGTACCAATTTATGAATCGCAGTGCTTCCATCCATGCATTTTCTTATATAATAAGTTTTAATTAAATACCACTTATATATATTAATAAATAAATAATATATACATCATATTTATTCAAAATTAATACATATTATATGAGTATCTATATAAAAATTTATTTATATATCAAAATTTTATCATATTCTAGATTCTATTTGAAATTAGATTAATTATTAATTTCATATTTTTATGAAAAATCTAAGTAATTTGCTATTTTAAATAAACAATTTTAATGGCAAAAATAACTTCACGATCCAACGGTCTAAATTTTAAATTGCCTAAATTGCTCCAAATCCGTGTCCACTCTCATTCTTTGTATATACCATAACCTTCTCCCCACTCCCTCGGACCGTTACCATCACGTCGAATTCTCTCTCTCGCAAGTTTAAGATCGTCGAGTTACCTGAATGGTAGTTTCCACTGTACCATGGCCTGCCGCGGTGGAGGTGAACTCCAAAAAGCAACGATAAGACAAAAGACGCCTCGTACTTTTCCTTCTTTTCTCGAGGTAACAAAAAAAAACTATAATCACTCTCTTTTTTCCGTAGAAACCCTGATTTTGTGGTATTTAATCGATGATTTATAATCTTTTCGATATATGAGATGATAAGCGATTGGATTGTAACGTTGAAAGAAATGACTGGATCGAGTTGATATGCAATTATCGAAGAATAGCGCAAGAAATCGCCTTCTAATTTCAGAAAGCTTCATCTTGTTCATTTAGAGAAGCTTGTCGACTCTGGTAAGCTGGTCAAGGTCAAAAATTCTTTCAAGCTTTCATCGTTAAAGAAACCAGCCTAAGCGATGCGGAAAGCCAATATGGTTGCTTGTGCGAAGCCGAAAGCAAAGAAGGTTCCGTGGCCGATAAGTCTAAAGCTGCTGCGAAAACTAATCCGGCTGTTGGTAAGCCGAAAAAGGTTAAATCAAATCAAAGATGTGACATAGATGTTGGGTAAAAGTTGCGAGTTATAGATTTCTGACATAGATGTTGCCGCAGCGGAGACCTTTTTCATTTTATTTTCGAGATATAAATATTGTTAAATATTAGTTGTGTTTTAAAGATGCGGTTCTTCGACGTGGGTATAGTCGCACTGGTAGCTACTGGGTTCCAGGCAGTCGGAGGTCCCATTTGCCGTTCAGAAACTGGCAGTTGCATCAGCACAAGATAAAAGAGCAGCTAAATTGTAACATGGCAAGTTACATGGTAAATATCAGAAACAAAAATGTCAAGTTACTCCAGAAATATAAAGAGAAAACCCTACCATGGTAAGCACATATTTCTGTTTAACAAAAAATTAGTCCAATGTAGAATCATAAAATCTTACTCATTTTTAACATCGTATGCAACAATGTAAGCTTACACAACATACACATTTCACGTAGACACAGACTACTGAAGCAAGACGAACTCGTTGCAGCTAAAATATCTAATGTTGTAGGCAAAGAAACTCGTGGCTCTTTCCCCATTTAATCAGTTGGTAAAATCCCCATCTGTTCATGACTCCACAGAGATGTCGGAAATTTTCTGCTCGTTGCTCTTGTCAGCAACTGTTTTTGCTGTAAAATGTTCCTGTTTAGATCTGTCCCGGATCCTACCTGCACCATTAGCAGTAGTCTGTGGACCATTGTGAATTTTTGTTTTGGGTGAGGTGAAGGTGGCTGGACGTTCGCTGCGGGCGCCGATGCTGTGGCGATGGCGTACACAATGTTTCCCCGCTTCTTCCTTGGATGTCTGAATTGCATCGCCGCAGCTCTTTCTCCGGTTTAGCTTTGGTGACACGGGTCGAGTCAATGGAAGCTGCAACCAAGTAAAAACATTTGAATTATCTGCCGATAGAGTTCAAGGCCATAGATCTTCACTCCCATCACCATGCCAGCTCTAACTGATAAGCACGAGAATAGCTCCAGCTAAAATTACCTTCTTGAGTTCAACTTTTGGTGGAGGGGGCTCGTAGTAGAAACTAGGAACGGGATTTGCTTTAACCACCATGTTCTTCCTAAGCTGCTTGATCGCTGCTTGTTGCTCTTCCTAAAACGACAAGAGGAAAGTTCAAGGCATATACCTGTGAATTCAAAATATAAACTTGAGCATTATACCTTCGACCTCGCCTCAGCTTGGTTTCGTTGCACCGCTAAAGCTCGGTGCTTTTCCTCTAACTTCTGGTAAAACTGGATCACAGCAATAAAGGCAAGTAGCTTGTCAAATACAGCAAATTCAACGATCACAAAAACCAGGGGTGATGCTTCATGGAATCAATTTGGCTGAGAGAATACCTCCTTTCGTCTCTCTGCACGCTCAGCAGATTTGAAACTTGGAGCTGTTCCAATGGTTACGGATTTAACTGTTCGCACTGATGCAGCGGTACTGCACATAGCTAAGGCTTACCGATCCAGAAATGACAAGCAGGGACTCGAATGTAAAAAATTTTTTCTTTTTGGCAAGCTACAAAAGTGCAGCTAATAATTAGATTCAGAACAAGAAATGCTTGCCACAAAGGATACGACGAAGCAAGGGACCAATTATCTTCATCATCAGGAACCATTTTATTATAAGGCTGCAATTGCTTTCTTCTTGTCGGAGGCGAGTTCGGCTGAGATAAACAGATTAGAACCATTTCCATGCACAACTATATAAGATTACTGATTCAGGAAATGGAAGAAAGAAACGCATTGAGCTGTCTTAATTCCAGAAGCATTGCAGACCATACAAACTACTTCAAAATCTATGTAAAGCGAGCCGCATGATTCTCGTGCCAATGAGGCCCACTAAGGAAGTAAAGGCATAGTTGAGCACAAAACAGTGTCTAGGACGGAAATTCTTTCGAATATACGCCAGATACACCGAAGTCCATACCAGACAACTTTCAGCATCCATGTTCAACAACAGAATATATGGAATAATGTGATAGAATTCAGACATCAAAGCAAATGATAGAATTCAGGTCAAAAAATTTTATTAAGTTAATAATGTGAGACTGATCCTTATGAAATAATCGTGCACAGGATGGTGGTCAATTACCTGTGAATTGTTCGAATCGATATGAGAATTCATGTTATTCACTTTTGTTGAATTGTTCATAGTGGCTTGCTTTTCGGTCACCAAAGCAAATGGTTGAGGGACGGTGTGCTGCTTTCGTGTAAATCTCGATCCAGCAGAATCTGATGAAGGAGAGATTGATGTTTTATCATCACTAGACTTGAAAGCTCCAGGTTTTTCATTTTTACCGTCAGTCAGGTCATCGTCAAAATTCGTTCTTTCAACGCCACAAACGTCTTGCTTCATGTTATCGTTCTCAATGACCGAATCATCTGCTATGCATTTCTTCTCATCAAAATCCTTCACTCCAGCACCGACACCTGAAGTTTCGGGAAGGGGATCGCCTTTATCATAAGACACACCGTTTAGCTTTAATAGAATACCATTCAGGTCCCTATCCATTCTATCATCCACCAGTTCCTGCCTCATCAAGCTGCAAAAAGGGAAGCTGTTCAGCACCTAAATCCTTGACAAAAGTAGACATCATTCTTACTTTTAAATAGACAATAAAACTACGAATGTTTTATTTGAACAAATCCGAACAGATGAGACCAAAGAAGATCATGAAAGCAGAAATTGAGAGACAAGTGAACACACTAACTAAGCATATCATACGACAGCTAGCACAGGAAGAAATAGTACCCAGAAAACAAATCAAGAATTCCCGGAAACATTCTTTCCCCTCATCTAATGGCACAATCAATGGCATAGCAGAAGTGATGATATAAACATATCTTCCTATAATGTGCAAGACTCTGTTTTTTTCCAGTTGCAGAGGATAAATGTAGAGAAGATGCGGATCAAGACAATATAGTTAGCAGGAAGAAATTGACAAGAAACAGTGGAAGGAATAGCAAGAAATAATTGCAAGGAAAAAACTTGATGAAAGACCCAAAAATATTAACAACAAAACAAAATAATCCTTCAAGAGGCCAAGAAATGCATGAAAACTTGGAAATTTAGAAAAACAAAAACAAAGAGCAGCAGCTAAAGACCCAAACTTCAGTTAAAAAACTGACAATTTCTGAGCAAGGAAAACGCATAAACAAGAAAAATATGAGATTTTCAGGAAAAAACAACAACAACTAAGTTCATTTGCAGTTTGAGGAAAAACGCCCACATCAAAAACAAAATACCATCGATGAGTTAACAGTAGAAAAAGGAAAGAGTGCCCAGAAAAGCGAGGAGAAGATAGAAACCTTAAAATCAACAAAAGCAAACCTTATAGATCAAACTGCATTGTTTTTGTTAAGGAAAAAGAAGACCCATCAACATTTAAACAACATTAATCAATACCCAGAAACTATAACAATAATGTTGTGATAGATTTTCTTACGATTCCGGTCCGATCTGGTAGGATCTTGAGACTGTTCTCTCTTGCTATCTATCTACTCTTTCTCTCTCTCTCGTCTCTGCATATAAAAATGAGCAATTTTTTTATTTTATTTTTGCGACTATGCAATTTAATATCCTTTATTTATTATATATAAATGTAATTATTTATTTTATTATTTAATTTAATTTTACTCCGTATGAGAATTTTTCATTATTATTTTAATGGGAGAGAATATTAACAGTAAAGCATATGCCATATTTGGCCTTCTATTTTTCTAAATATTTTCATGCAATTATTGATATATCAAAATTAATCCAATTTAATAGGTTAAATATTATATAAATATAAACCTCAAAAGCATTCTTAATTTTCTCATTTTTTATAATTATCAACTTACTTAGCCTAAATTATCTAAAATGCAATTTAATGATAGAAATAGTCAAATTAGTATTTAGAATTAATAAAAATAATAAAAAAATATATATATGTTAATATTTACTATAGAATCCAAATGTATCGTGCAATAATCAATGTCAATCCTTCTAAATATTTTATGTTCGATTATCAAAAAGACATCATCCTTTCAAACATTTTATGTGATTTATATTTAAAATAAATAATTTCTTAAATATTTTCATAAAAAACATTTTTATAATAATTGAATAATGGAAATAGAATATTGAGTTATAAATAATTGGGTTGTTATTAATGGTGAGTTTTCCAATTAGTAGAAAAGAGGCATATTAAGAAGGGACGTAAGCTTGTTATGTACAATAACCAACGAAACGTTAAACGCCATGCAAATCAATCCACGTCCCATATGATGTTTTGTTAGGGTACAATTCATATTCAATGCCCATTATGAATGGTACGTCGGTGAATGTGACAAGCCCCCTATGCTTTGTATATTTTTATTATGAAAATTCATATTTTTTAAACAGAACTTTCATAATTCAAATCCACGAACGCTACTTTCTTTCTTTTCTAATGTAAATAATAGTCATATGGGTATTAACAAATGCATGAATATAGATAAATAACTGTCTTTATCACTAATAATTATTTAATAAAGTATATCATTTAATTTTAACCAATGTAGAAGTTAGGCATACAATAATATGGGTGGTAGTTTTTGTGCATCCTTAGGCCTTCCATTTAATGCTATATATAATAGACTAATCATGTTAAAATCCTCATTACATATATATATATATATATATATTTATATATTTATATATTTGATTTTAGTGCTAAAAAAAACTTGACCAGGGGATTGAAGGGCAAATGCATTACATGCAAACTCTATCATTAAATATTATTTATTACGTTCAACTCCCAGCATTTTACAACCATGTGATGTTTGACTCCACAGTCTTTGCATATTATATGCTTTGTTGACTTTTTCCTCTTCTAATCCATACGTAAAATCTAATGTCATTATGACATAACAAATATATATATGTATATGTATGGATTTTGAAACTGTGGTCAAACTTATATGGTCAAGCCTGCAGACATTAAAGAAGAATCTCCTTTTAATGGTTGTTTTCTCCGTAAAAGGCCCTAAAAATAAAGGCATGTAGCCTCGATATTAAAATTTGAAAAGGGAGTGGAGGGATTCCTCACCCATAAAATGCCCAAATTCAAAAGGCATTTCAAACGGATAAGATGGTTTCAAGTTTTGGCCTATCATTTGAATATTCCTTCTGCCTCTCCATATACACTCCCCCCTCATTTTCTATGTATTTATTCAAACCCGATTTATATATAATATCTAAATAAAATTTAAACAAGTTTAATCATTTTTTTTCATTTCTTTATTATCATTAATAACGAGATGATACGATGATTATAATTTAAAGAAATCGATAATATAATTTGAAAATTTGGAAGCAATTCTAAAAAGGAAGATTTATGGTCCCATTTGATTTCACTTTCATATATAAATAATAAGATAAATAAATAAATAAATAAAGGGGGACCATGCAGATTTGGTTACAAATCTTTAATATTTGTTGTTGATGGTCCAACAATGGCATCAATATATGAACACTTGCTAATGCTTCCTAACCATGTAATCTGATAAAGCATTTGCCGCCACCTCCTTTGAATCCATAATTTCTATTAGTTTCAATTTAACTTATTTATCATCGAGCTCAAAATTAATATTTTTTTTTATATACCATGATGAGCTTCAATAATTCAATTAAATCTAACAATTTAATAAATTTAAATTAAAATATATTTATGATTTTACATAAATAATTTTAATTTAAAATGGGGAAAGGTATTGATGTAGATTTCTCAAAAAAATACTGACCAGATTCCAAGCCCATTTCCAGGCTCTTCTCCGGGGCTAGTTCTAGGTTCTCAGTAAGAGCCCATTGATTGTTCTAAGCCTGGTTCATGATCTTGAGCCTGCTCGAAACCCAGATGATGCCCTTTATTCTCTTTTTTCGCCAGATTGGAATTGATGCTCTCCGGAAAGCCACAGGACAGCCAAGGAATTTCTACCGTGTACAAATTATCGTCGTTTTGCTGAGGCTAGGGAACGGAAATAATCTAACGGTAAATATACTTGACTTTTTTTTTTTATGCTGGTATAGCTTGGCTGTTGGCGGAGGAAGCGGCGCTGCTCTCACTTTACCTGTAATCTTCAACTCTCTGCGAAATGTTACTTCAGCAAAATCCAACATCAAAGCTCCACTTCAATGCCTCTGATTTCAGGTTCTTCTTCTTTTCAAAGCCGAAGACCCTTAGATTCTTAAACCACCATGATAAATACAAGTCACTTCATCTTTCTAAAAAACCCTTCCATCCAAACCTGGCTTGCAGAGCTTCTCTTGACTCTCATCAGACCTCCTTCAGGTATATAAAGATTGAATCTTTGTGGTTCTCCAGGAAGTATGTTATTATTTTTTTGGATCGGAGATATAAAGATTGGATTTTGTTGATGTGAATGTTATAGGAAAGACGAGGAATCTTCGGTTAATGGATTGTCTGAGACGATTGTGGGTGTTTTAGGTGGTGGTCAATTGGGTCGTATGTTATGTCAAGCAGCTTCAGAAATGGCTATTAAAGTTATGGTTTTGGACCCACTTGTTAATTGCCCTGCTAGTTCGCTTGCTCATTATCATATGGTTGGCAGCTTTGATGATAGTGCCACTGTTCAGGAATTTGCTAAAAGGTTCAGTTTTTGTGATTTTTTTTTTTTTGCAATCATTTATCGGGTTTGGTATTCTTTGTGATGATTTAATTTCTTATGCTTATTCCTTGTCGGTAGTCAGATGTGGAGTATTGACCGTAGAGATTGAACATGTTGATGTTGCTACTCTAGAGAAGCTCGAGAAGGAAGGAGTTGATTGCCAACCAAAAGCTGCAACTGTTCGAATTATTCAAGTTTGTTTTTTTGTCCTAAATCTTCATAGTTGAACTGTTGAAGGCTGTATTATCTCTCCACATACGCCATTGTTGCTTTTCTCTGTGAGATTGAATGATCTAACGTTTATGTTATCTTGACAATCTTCGTCCACTGGCAGCCTTCATTTGTTTGCATGTAATAATAACCATCCCTTTGATATATATAGTATGGAAATCCATCAAAAAATATATGTTCTCCTGCTGATACTAATGTAAAGATCACACCATTGTGTTTTTGTTGCCAATAGAACGAGCCATGCCTTTTGGGCCTTAAATAGTTATTTAAATACACCCTCGTTCTTTTTATCTCACAGGATAAATATCTTCAGAAGGTTCATTTTTCTCGGCATGGGATTCCTCTTCCTGAGTTTATGCAGGTCGGTGATGGCGTAGCAACTCATTAGAGTACATCTCCTAGGATATTACAGGCAGTACTTCTATTTTTCATCACCTGTTAGTTGAATGTATTCTGATACATCGATGGTTGACTATTACCAATACAGGTAGATCATATGGAAGGTGTCAAAAGAGCAGGTGACTTGTTTGGCTACCCTCTTATGATTAAGAGCAGAAGGTTAGCTTATGATGGGCGTGGGAATGCAGTTGCCAAAAGTGAAGAAGATCTTACTTCTGCTGTTGCCGGTGAGATGTTACTTAGTAAATATGCAAATAATTTATATATAGGACTCATACATTGCCATTCTATGAATTCCATGTGTTTAGGATCTTCCCATCCTAGATCTATGGGCCAAAGAGAATGACCCCTGATGATAAAAATGACAACTTATTTTTTTAATCTTTTGAAGTTTTGATGACTATTTTGATCCGCTGTATGCTGTCAAACATGCCTTTGAAAGTGCAAGTTGGTCTGTCATGCAAAATGCTTTGCCCTTTTTAGTTTGAATTTATGGAAGTTAAATACTTTTAATCTGAAAAAAATACATGATTTTGTTTTATAAGCTCTTGGAGGTTTTGATCGTGGTTTATATGTTGAAAAATGGGCATCCTTCGTAAAGGAACTTGCTGTCATTGTGGCAAGAGGCAGAGACAACTCCATTTTGTGCTATCCTGTCGTTGAGACCATTCATAAGTAAGATATATTTATTCATCATTTACATGTTTTTTAGTTATTTTAAGTGGTTATGATGTTTGATTTTCCCAGGAATATCCCGAATTGGAATTTTAAATATAGACTTTCTATTCATCTATTTACAACTCGGTGAGAATCATTGAATCCTGCAGGGAAAACATATGTCACATAGTCAAGGCACCTGCAAATGTGCCATGGAAGATCAAGAAACTCGCCACTGATGTTGCACATAAAGCTGTTAGTTCATTAGACGGTGCTGGTGTGTTTGCTGTTGAGTTATTTTTGACAAGTGATGGCCAGGTTGTGATTCATTAATTTTTTTTGGTCTCATCTGTATGGTGCATTGTCATTTTCAGCAACTTTGACTGATTGATTTTTGGTTGACCTGTTGATAGATTTTGCTGAATGAAGTAGCCCCTAGGCCTCATAATAGTGGTCATCATACAATTGAGTCATGCTACACCTCACAATTTGAACAGCATCTACGGGCCGTTCTAGGTCTTCCACTCGGTGATTCTTCAATGAAAACTCCCGCTGCTATCATGTACAATGTACTTGGCGAAGACGAGGTAAAGTTGGCTTCTTTCCATACAAAAGGCTTTTTCCCTTCCAAGAAAAGAAGAGGGAGAGATCGGTCAACAATGAGCTGTAATTTGATTGTATAATGTTAAGGTTAGTGCACATAAAAGGCTTTATCTTCAGTTAAAAACTAATATAATCAATGTTCATGCGTTCAGGGGGAGCCTGGTTTCCACTTGGCTCATCAATTAATTGGAAGGGCATTGAATATACAAGGAGCTAGTGTTCATTGGTATGATAAGCCAGGTTAGCTTTTGCTTGGCCGTTAGTATTACTCATGAGTCATGATCATTCCAACCTCCCTTTTCTTATTCCTTTTTTTTTTTTTTTTTTCCTTGCATTGCTGGTTTTTCCAGACATGCGCAAGCAACGAAAGATGGGCCACATCACTATTGTTGGGTCGTCTTTGGGTATAGTGGAAGCAAGGCTAAATTCAATGTTAAGAGATGAAGGTTCTGATAGTCCTGCTGGTAAGTTTTCCAGGATGCAATGTAGTTCTTAGTTGTATATTTTAGTAGAAAGGATATTGGTCATCAGAAAGATTCTGACTGATGTTTGCCAAGCTGCAGTTACACCTCGTGTTGGGATCATAATGGGCTCCGATTCTGATCTTCCAGTCATGAAGGATGCTGCAAGGACTTTAAATATGTTTGGTGTGCCTAATGAGGTTAAAATTTTATTAAATAATACTTTTGTTCTTTTAATTCACAGGCATTGTTAGATTAATCTTGACCTATTCTGATAATAAGTATCCCTCCTGGCATTGACAGGTAAGGATAATATCTGCCCACCGTACTCCTGAAATGATGTCTTCTTATGCCTCATCTGCCCGAGACCGAGGGATTCAGCTCATCATTGCCGGTGCTGGTGGGGCTGCGCACTTGCCAGGTTAACTATACTTAAAATTGTGCTGTCAATTAATCAACGGTGTTGCCCAGCTTTAGTTACAATATCTGGTCGACTTTCAGGTATGGTGGCATCACTTACCCCTTTACCTGTTATTGGCGTCCCTGTGCGTGTTTCCTCGTTGGATGGGATGGATTCACTCTTATCAATCGTGCAGGTACAGAGCGATTCTTGTAGTTGAATTATCAGCATATTTTTCGAGTAGTGTTAAAATGGTCTCATATATTATGCAGATGCCAAGAGGGGTCCCTGTTGCAACCGTTGCGATAAATAATGCTACAAATGCTGGTTTGCTGGCTGTAAGGATGCTAGGGATCGGTGATTCTGATCTATGGGCAAGGTTCGTTCTCCTTCTAGTTCGCACGTCACAAATAGTGTAAATTAAGTTGGATATTTGTGATTGAAGTTCGTAATTCGGTGGTTGTTGACAGGATGACTCAATATCAAGAAGACACCAGAGATGAGGTGCTGGCAAAAGCTGAAAAACTACAGCGTGATGGCTGGGAATCTTATTTGAATCCTTGAGCACAGCGATTTCAGCACTTGCTGCATTGGTTGATTCTAAGCAAGCGACGAGTTTGGCTCGTCAATTACAGAGAAACCTGTCCACATCAAGTTTTGATTATGGCAATTTTTCAGCAGTGTAAAACTGGATACAGAGAAGCATAGAGGAGGTAGATCAAAGTGATGAAGGAAGATTACTGTTATCCCATTTTTGTATTTCTTCCATCATTACGAGGCAAATTGAGATTATTAGCACAGTGATGGTGTCTTTTGGAGGATCACATTGTTTAACTCAAGTCAGAATTCCTGAAGGTTTTGAGTACCGATTTACAAACAATGTTCCTGCCTGCCTGTAATATTGCAGGGTGGGGCGGCAAGTAGTAATATAAACCAGAACATTAAAACGAGCAGAGTGGCAGAAAAAGGCATAATAATGGTTTTTGAAACAATTATGATGTCAAAAGAAGCTGCGACATTGGAGCAAACCAGCTTCTTTAAACTTCCCAAGTTAAATGGTAAAACAATGAAATTGGAAACTGTTGTATCAAGCCTTGTTCAGACAACTTCAGTTGTACAAATCAAGGTTAATGACTGCATCAGCTTACACACTTTTCAATAAGCTCTTCTACGAGCATGTTATAAGTTCAAACTAGTACATGCTCGTCCGTTAGTATGATCAGGATCTAATCTAGACAAATGGTTTCCAATTTTAACATGATATCCTGTCAACATTTCCTCTAAATCCTTACACTAAGAGGAGGAAAATAAGCAAATACAACTGCAGCCCAACTCATACAAGAACATGAGGAAAATTAGACTCTAACAAGCTCTCAGAAATATATCTCCAAAAACAACTTCCGTCCATCTCTATAGATGAAGAAGATGTATAGCTTGAAAACAAATCATCTACACTTTCATAAGTCATCTTTGGACTTGGATTTTCATGGCAAGGAAAAACTTGGCAAGTTTCTTCATCGCTAGTCGTACAAGATTCCCAAAATAACACCTTGGCATCTTTCCCTGTCAATTCCTGAACAAGCGCTCGAAATTCTGAAGCGTTGGTAGTCCTAACCATTGTTGGGCTGGAAATATACGTAACCTTGACTGGATTTTTCTTGTTTCTGGTGGGTTTTGTGGTAACCGGAAGTTGGTCTCGTTGAACATGTTGCTTTCTGCCAGGCTTGCCCATTATGAATCAATATCCTCAGGATTAGACAGAAGAGGCAGTATTTACTAATTATGATGATGACGACGACTATGGGTATTTCGATTTGTAAGTGTGTTGCTGAAAAGTTTTTATAGGAGAACGGAATGGAGCGGAGAAATCAGTTTCCAGGAAACATGAAGAGAATCTGAAGGTGAAGACAAAATTGGAAAATGAAAATGAAAATGATTGACGTGAGGAAAATTGTTCCCAAAAGCCACATGTATTGGACTTTCGTTTCCTCGATTCAGCTTCTAAAATGGCTGCCAGGCCCACAATATTAGTTTTCTATTCCCCTTTAATAAACGAACCCAAAAGGAAATTCCAGAGACTCCAATGAGTCTTGGCTTGGAATGAATTATTGTTATTATTGATTAATAACTTAACTCATCACCTTATAATATAAGTCTATTCATGATATTATGACATATATTATTTTATTTTAGAGTTATTTTCTAAAAAATATTTATACCATCAAGTTTATGACATATTAAAATTAATTAATTAATTAATTAATTAATTAGTTAATGTGTGATCATTGTGGTCCCCTAATCTGGTAATAATGTAACTGAACTAGGTTGAAGTTGAATAGCACTACCTAATTGGTGTATTTGTATTATTCTCATGTCACATATCCCTACTCCTTTATTCATTGATACAACTATTTCCATGCTCATACATAATTTCAGCTATTTTTCATTCCTTTTTTACTACTTTATGTTGAATCATTCATATTTTAAATATTATAAAAATAATTCATCATTAATGATTGATTAATTAATTAATTGAATAATTAAGTTAATCTATGACCATGGTCAAACGAGGAAGCAATGCATCGTACATTCTACGTGTCATTGTTACCGTGGTTCAACATGGCATGATCTCCGTTCATACATGTATATTGACTTTGAAAATTCATAATGGATTCGCGCTTCTTCCTCTTTTCCTTTTTATTTATTATATTTTAAGTATTTTTACGTCAACTTTCAAGCCAATAAATATTAATTTATTTATGATAATTAATATATCTATTTTTTCAAAAGTAAGATTTTCATATGTTATAATTAAAAATCGATAAATTATAAAACAAATTTATCATGAATAAATTAATTAATTATATATACTAAATTCAGGAACAAAATTTAAAAAAAACTCTTTATTTCCTTTTCCTTTTTTTTTTTAAAAATTATTCTGCTATTAATATTTTTCAAGTAATATTTATTGCAATTCAAATAAAAATTGATGATTTATTTATTTAATATTTTGAAATATATTTTAATAAAACATTATATTAATAAAATAGATGGGATGAATCATTATAATGATGGGGGAGTGCATCAAAGAATAGGGACCATGGATGAAAATCCAATGGCGAGGAAAAGGAGTTGCAGGAAAAAATGGTAAAAACGAATGCAGAGAACATGGAGAGGAGACAATGCCGAAGAGAGTGAGAGAAGAAAAGACTAAGTTATGAAGCAAAATAATAACCATGAATTGGCGCGAAATCAGAGGGAACTAAACCTAACTTAACGGCCTTTCTCCATCCCTCCATCCACTAATACTATTATTATTAATAAAACAGTTGCTTTTCACTCTCTAATCTTTCCATTTCCTTTGAAATGTTCCTCTCTTCCAGTTTCTCATTTCTTACTGGTTCTGGCAACTGGGTTGTTTCATGTTTCTGTTTTGTCTCTGTTTTTAGTCTTACTTTGATCTGCTAAATATCAGGTGGGGCATATCTGATTCTGCTTTTGTCTGATCAAGATCACAGTCGGGTGCTTGTGTTCGAGAAATTTATGCAAATGGAGCTTGCTTAATCACCATCCTAGCTTGGATTCGAAGAAACAAAGAAAGAAACAAATCCTGAGAAATGGTACGTTGATATGTAAATGTTTCCGTTTGTGTTATTCTGTTTGGACTATTAGTGTGATTGATTTAATGTTAATGATCAATAGTAATGTCTCCTTGGAACCTGATTCTAGTTTGTAGTTTTGAATGATTAATATGAACATTTGAGTTATTGATAATATGATAGTTGCCATTGATAAGCTCATGGAAGACATTTTCTTCGCAAGCTAGCCAACAGTTCATATGAACAACTTTTCATACAAACAATATGGATTCATAATCACAAATAAGAGGGCATATAACATATTATGCACAAACATCACATAATTAAGACATAAATAAAATGATAATCGAAAATCCTTTCGATCTTTTTTGAAACTTGCATGTGATATCATCATCATTCATGGATTTGCATTGTGACAACTGAAACATTATATGATCAGAATCGTCCTAAACGAAAAATGATTCATATAACAGATCTCATGTAACTTCAAATTAAGCTGAATAGTACCCATAAGAAGCTTATTCTGATTTTTTTTCTTTTTCATATCGTAGCCATTATCGCCGAATGGCAGAATAAATGATTGGATGTATTATTTTCTGCAGGGAACCACAGTGAATATCATTGAAGGTTCTCATGTCTGGGTTGAGGACCCAGAACTAGCTTGGATTGACGGACAAGTTCTAAAGATAACTGGCAAAAATGTCGATATTCAGACTTCAGATCGGAAGAAGGTTCGTATAAGTTTACAAGTTTTTAGCTTCTGTCTTTGCGTTTCATATACATGTATGAATTGCTGAAAACACTCTTCAGGTTATGTTTTTGTTTTCAATTTTTCTGATCTTTGAAAACTTTCATCTCTGGTTTCTTTCAGGTTACGGCAAACTTGTCCAAAATTTATCCGAAAGACATGGAAGCTCCAGCTGGTGGAGTTGATGACATGACTAAGCTTTCTTATTTGCACGAGCCTGGAGTTCTGGAAAATCTAAAGTCCAGATATGAACTGAATGAAATCTATGTGAGTCTGTTTTTCCTGGAAGTTAATTGAAACAACCCTTCTTCTTCAGTCTGTGAAATGATAAATGAATATTTCTCTTCTTCACTTTCCAGACTTACACAGGAAATATTCTTATTGCCATCAATCCATTTCAAAGACTGCCTCATATCTATGATGCTCACATGATGCAACAATATAAAGGAGCACCATTCGGAGAGCTAAGCCCTCATGTTTTTGCAGTTGCTGATGTTGCATACAGGTTATTCTTAGCTAGTCCAGTCTCTGCAACTGTTTGTAATTTTCGTGTTTTTCTATTTTGATTTTATACAATTAAGATAGTATTTGATTCAAATGGATTCTATTTTATAATTCTGAAAAAATTGTGTTTGGTTTAAAGGAATTTTAAAGAATTAGGACATCGAATTTGCAGTCTTTTCCTTTGATTTATTAACCGAACGCCGACTGGCAATGCTTTACTGAAATCAGGGCGATGATTCATGAAGGGAAAAGCAATTCCATATTGGTTAGTGGTGAAAGTGGTGCTGGTAAAACTGAGACCACGAAAATGCTTATGAGATACCTTGCCTTCTTAGGTGGTCGGGCGGCTACTGAAGGCCGGACGGTTGAACAGCAAGTCCTTGAAGTATGTTGCCAAGTTTGGCCTTTTTATTCATTCGATGGGATGATCCGTAGGTATCTTTATGAATTCTGACGAGATTTTTGTATAATCTGCAGTCAAATCCTGTCCTGGAAGCTTTCGGAAATGCCAAAACTGTTAGAAACAATAATTCCAGGTGAGACATTCCAGGAAACTTTGCTGCATTCTCTTTGTTTTCTTATCAATCAAGCTTTCCTACATGCATGCCTTGGTCATTCGATATTGATGTTTTCCTACAATTAATACCCGTGCAGCCGTTTTGGTAAATTTGTGGAAATTCAGTTTGATAAACATGGAAGAATTTCAGGAGCTGCCATCAGAACTTACCTGTTAGAAAGATCTCGTGTTTGCCAAATTTCTAATCCTGAACGCAATTATCATTGCTTTTATCTTCTTTGTGCTGCGCCACAGGAGGTAACTTTCTGAGATGAAAGCTATAATTTCATTTATATGAAGTGAATTCAGGCTAAAGCTTGGTGCTATTGTTATCAGGAAATTGAAAGATACCAATTGGCAAACCCCAAATCATTTCACTATCTTAACCAGTCAACTTGCTATGAACTGGTTGGTGTAAGTGATGCCCATGATTATCTAGCCACAAGAAGAGCTATGGATATTGTTGGAATAAGTGCAAAGGAACAGGTATAGCTCATTTACAAGCATGTTTTTCCGAGGTTCTATCATTGCTTTTCCTATCTATTCTTACTCCCTCTCTCTCTCTTCCAGGAAGCAATTTTCAGAGTTGTTGCTTCGATCCTTCATCTGGGTAACATTGAGTTTACCAAGGGAAAGGAAGTTGATTCGTCAGTCCCGAAAGATGATCAAGCTAAATTTCATCTCAAAATGACAGCAGAACTACTCATGTAGGAGCTCCTGATGCTGGAATGCATTTTCTTACGTACGGGTATAATACTGAAGACTATTATTTCTGGTTTCAGGTGCGATCCTGTCGCATTGGAGGATGCATTGTGTAAACGTGTGATGATCACTCCTGAAGAGGTTATCAAACGAAGTTTGGATCCTCAAAGTGCAACAGTTAGCAGGGATGGTTTAGCCAAGACAATCTATTCGCGCTTGTTCGACTGGTAAGACAATTTTTTTTGACATTTTCTCCGATTGTAACAATATGTTGCTAATCTATCCTGTCAATTTATCAACAGGCTGGTAGATAAAATTAACAAATCCATTGGACAAGATGCCAATTCGAAATGTCTGATCGGAGTCCTTGACATCTACGGTTTTGAAAGCTTTAAGACTAACAGGTAAGTACCAACCAGATTTCAAATTGCTACCCTGACAGACATTGTTATAGCAGATATTTCAGGAAACTAATTGTGAAGTTGATGCTTTTATTTTCCCGCTGTGAAGCTTCGAGCAGTTTTGCATCAACTTCACAAATGAGAAGTTGCAGCAGCATTTCAACCAGGTAAACTCAAATCCTGTCCTGTGCATCAATGAATTAATTTCATCAGGAATTTTTATCTCATGGTGTGGCATTTCAATGACTTCAGCACGTGTTCAAAATGGAACAAGAAGAATATACTAAGGAGGAGATTAATTGGAGCTACATTGAGTTTGTTGATAATCAAGATGTATTGGATCTTATTGAAAAGGTCATTCCTCTCAACCTGGGTTCGAACTCAGTATCCTTCGGATCATATCCTGATGATTAATGCATCGGCTTTCCATGTTCTGATGTTTCTTTTTTTTGTGTTCAATCTGACATCTAATTATCTTGCAGAAACCTGGTGGAATAATTGCTCTTCTCGATGAAGCTTGGTATGATATTTTTTCATTTCTGGTTCTTGTTTTTTTATCCCCCTAGTTCTTTAGTTATCTCATTCGTGATAACTGCAACTTGTTTTTCAGCATGTTTCCGAAATCGACACACGAAACATTTTCAAACAAGCTATATCAGACATTCAAAAGTCACAAGCGTTTCATCAAGCCAAAATTGTCCCGGACGGATTTCACAATTGCTCATTATGCTGGAGAGGTATTGCTGACCGCTGGAACATCGTGTTATATCCTTCTTATTTCTCCAGGCCTTGCATCAATCCTCTTTGGTTTTATTCCAGGTCCTGTATCAATCTGATCAATTTCTCGACAAGAACAAGGACTACGTAGTTCCTGAACATCAGGATTTGTTAAGTGCTTCAAAATGCCCTTTTGTAGCAGGTCTTTTTCCTCACCTGCCAGAGGAAACAAGCAAATCCTCCAAGTTCTCATCCATCGGTTCTCGTTTCAAGGCAAGTTTCCTTCTGTTTCTGTAATCCTGCAGGTAACCATATACTGCTTTTCAGAACTGAAAACTAATTTTCTGAAAAAATGACATGCAGCTTCAACTACAACAATTGATGGATACATTGAATTCTACAGAACCTCACTATATCAGATGTGTGAAGCCAAACAACTTGCTAAAACCTGCCATATTTGAGAATGTCAATATCATGCAGCAACTGCGCTGTGGTGTAAGTGCATTTTTAGCATGAATCCAAACAGCTTAAACCTGATTCTTGGTTAAAAATCTCACAGCTGGTTGTTCATGTAGGGTGTTTTAGAAGCAATCAGAATCAGCTGTGCTGGGTACCCTACTCGAAAACCTTTCTTTGAGTTCGTGAACCGGTTTGGCCTTCTTGCTCCTGAGGCTCTGGAAGGAAAGTAAGTACCTGTAACCTGCTTGACTTGACAAGTTCAGCTAAACTGGATTTGTTCTTGAACTTTGATTAGTAATCTTTGTTATTTACTAACTGTAATTTCACTATGAGCAGCTATGATGAAAAGGTTGCTAGCAAAAAGATCCTGGAAAAGAAGGGCCTTCAAGGCTTTCAAGTAATCCTGAATGTTTCTTGCTGCTTTATAATATCTGGTGGCATAATCACCCTGATTATAAGAAAGAATCATGAATTTATTGTCACATGTAGCTTCAGGAATTTAGTCATAAATACTCTGATCAAAGTAACTTATTCAATCACCCTGAAACTGATTTCAGATAGGCAAAACGAAAGTATTTTTAAGAGCCGGACAAATGGCAGAACTTGATGCACGAAGAGCTGAAGTTCTCAGCAATGCTGCAAAGACTATCCAGAGGCGTGTACGAACACATTGTGCTCGCAAACGCTTCATTGCATTGCGAAAGGCTACCATATATGTTCAGGCATTGTGGAGAGGTAAATCCATTGGAGATTAAGTGGCTTGAAGTTTTTTTATCATCTACTTGTTCCTTAGATATTTCTCAGGTCACCTGTCAGGATAATTTGCTTGCAGTTTCATTTTCAATTCACTTTTTATATCTGGTTGGATTATAGGGAGACTTGCATGCAAACTTTTTGAGAACATGAGAAGGGAAGCTGCTGCTGTGAAAATTCAGAAACATGTACGAAGGTATGAAGCTAGAAAATCGTACAAGAGACTTCATGTCTCGGCTCTTATCCTGCAAACTGGATTAAGAGCAATGGCAGCCCATAAGGAATTCAGATTCCGGAAACGAACTAAAGCTGCAATTTTCGTTCAGGTTATTTCTTGGAATTCATTTCATATTATCGTTTTATACTGTGGCAAGTCTGATTGTCAAAACTGATAACAATACTATTTCGCCTTGAATTCCAAAATGCAGACACGATGGCGCTGTCATAAAGCTTTTTTCTACTATAAGAGGCTACAGAGAGGAGCCATCGTTTCTCAAACCAGATGGAGAGGAAGAGTTGCTAGGAGAGAGCTTAGAAAGCTAAAAATGGTACACGCTGGCTTGGGCCTTTTTTTGGAAAAGAAAATTTATCAGCTCATTCTGATAAGTTTTAGGCTTCATTCAGATCAATGATCCCAATTTTAAACTGGAATGACATCCATCTCCAATTTTCCCCAGGAAGCAAGGGAAACAGGTGCGCTTAAAGAAGCCAAGAATAAGCTTGAAAAACAAGTAGAGGAACTCACCTGGCGTTTGCAACTGGAAAAGCGTTTAAGAGTTAATATCATGTCTTGTGTTTGGACATTTTTCAGTAATCAAAATACTGGAAAAAATTGTCAATAAGCTTGTTCTAAGAAAAGTACTTTTGCAGACTGACTTGGAAGAAGCAAAAGCACAGGAAGCAGCAAAGTTGCAGAGTTCAGTTGAAGAAATGCACAAGAAGTTAGAAGAAGCACATGCTTTGCTGATAAAGGAACGAGAGGCTGCAAAGAAAGCTATAGAAGAAGCACCTCCTGTTATTAAAGAAACTCAAATACTTGTTGAAGATACCAAGAAAATCGAGTCTCTTACAGAAGAAGTAGAAAAGCTGAAGGTTTGTCAGATTTGAAAAGCTTTTCTCGTTTTCTTTTTCTTTTTTTGTGGCCGTTATCAGCAAGGTTGAAACTGAGAAAAAGAATGATTTCAGTATACACTTATCATCTCATATGGCTGATATTGACCTGTTTGCACTGACAGGCATCATTGACTTCAGAGAAAGAAAGAGCTGACGATTATGAAAAGAAGTACACTGAAGCTCAAAGCTCAAACGAGGAAAAACATAAGAAATTAGAAGACACGGAGAAAAAAGCTCAACAGCTTCAGGAATCTTTGCAGAGGTAGAGTGAAACTGCCAAGTGTTTGTTTTGCAAATTTTGCAAAACACCTGTCAGAAATAGCAAGTTTCACATGTAATTAACCAGTGCTACTGCTATCGTATCAGGCTAGAAGAGAAACTTACCAATCTGGAATCAGAGAATCAAGTTTTCCGGCAACAGGCTGTTTCCATGGCACCCAACAAATTCCTTTCAGGACGTTCCAGATCAATTATGCAGGTGTTTCCTTTATACTAATTCCTATGTAATGAATGTTTCTTTTTTATCCATAAGAAGATCTAAGAATTTCCTTCTCTAATAATTGGCAGCGGGCTGAAAGTCACATTCCACCGGAGGCAAAAGCAAGCTTGGTAAGTGTAGCATTCTTAACAAAGATTCCATTTTTGCAAACTACAAAAACCTGAATTTCTTCATTTTCGGTCAATTTAAGTGTTTTCATGTTGAGTTATTTACAATTTCGCCTGAATAAATTGGATCAGGATCTACATAGTTCTTCAATAAACCATAGAGATCTATCAGAAGTGGATGATAAACCACAAAAGTCATTGAATGAAAAACAACAGGAGAACCAGGATCTGCTTATTCGTTGTATTGCACAGCACTTGGGCTTTTCAGGAAACAGACCAATTGCTGCCTGTATCATCTACAAATGCCTTTTACAGTGGCGATCATTTGAAGTTGAAAGGACCAGTGTCTTTGACAGGATAATCCAGACCATAGGCCACTCTATTGAGGTTTCAGAAATGCTAGAACTTTCTGTCATTAGGTTCTTTCTCCTACTTTCTAGCTTCTTCTTTTTAACATATGTTTGCAATTTCAACGTCAGAATCAGGACAACAATGAAATATTGGCATATTGGTTATCAAACGCATCCACACTTCTGCTACTATTACAGCGGACATTGAAGGCAAGTGGAGCAGCCGGAATGGCTCCACAGCGTCGCCGATCATCGTCAGCCACTCTGTTCGGAAGAATGACACAGGCAAGGATAAAATTTATATTCTAATCATGAATGCCAATAGGACATTCAATTTCTTAAAACAAATTCAGATGTTTGAATTTATACCTTCATTTAGAGTTTCCGAGGAACCCCACAAGGAGTGAATCTTGCCCTGAGCAATGGTAGCATTAATGGAGGAGTGGATACTTTGAGACAAGTTGAAGCCAAGTACCCTGCTTTGTTATTCAAACAGCAGCTGACAGCATACGTGGAGAAAATCTATGGAATGATTCGAGATAACCTGAAGAAAGAGATTTCTCCTTTACTTGGACAGTGCATCCAGGCAAGTCATACGAGATATTGTCAGGAATTATATGAAAGTCATTTTTTTATGAATCTTTGATTTCAGGTTTTTGACTTGGTTCATTTGTTTAAATTTAGGCACCAAGAACATCCAGAGCAAGCTTAGTTAAAGGAGTACGTTCAGTTGCTAACACTGCTGCTCAACAAGCTTTGATTGCACATTGGCAAGGGATTGTAAAAAGCCTTGGCAACTTCCTGAACACCTTGAAAGCTAATCATGTAAGTCAGACTGCAACAAATGTTACTCAAGTTTCAAGCTATCTCTGTTTTGTTGTTCTAGGAAATTTTTGCATTGTAAGTAAATCACAAGAGATCTAGTTTAAGTGCTGGAGAGCTCGTATACTGAGCATACCCTCCAATGTAGCTTGCTTCAATTTCAGGTTCTGAACTCGAGATTTCTGATTTAGGGGCATACTAGTAGAGCTTTATAAAAACATTATCTGCAGAATGAAACATTTTGCCTGACATAATGTCTATTCATTTGTGTGCTTTGTATTACAGGTACCACCATTTTTAGTTCGCAAGGTGTTCACACAAATCTTTTCTTTCATCAATGTCCAACTTTTCAACAGGTATTGATCTTCAATTCGGTTGATTTTCTGAGTTGAATATATAACATGGCCCTGACAAACTGCTTTCAGTTTGCTTACTCCCTTTTCCATCTTTCAGTCTTCTATTGCGGAGAGAATGTTGTTCTTTTAGCAATGGCGAATATGTCAAAGCTGGATTGGCTGAACTGGAACATTGGTGTTACAAGGCCACAGACGAGGCATTTTTTCATTTTTCCCTCTTCTGACTCTCATTTGCACCTTCAGCTTGCAGAATATTCGTTACAAGCTAACTCGGATTCATCCTTGCAGTACGCAGGTTTGGCATGGGATGAGCTCAAGCATATAAGACAGGCAATCGGGTTTCTGGTATATCCAATCTGTTTTAACCATTACAGATTTTGACAAGGATCGAGAAATTGAAATTCTGACGTTTATTCTATTCCTGGCATAGGTCATACATCAAAAACCAAAGAAAACATTGGATGAAATAAGCCATGATCTCTGTCCTGTGAGTGTTTTCAAATCACAGATATCAATGACCATACGATTCCTGATGAACAGAACTTAACCAGATTGATTTTTTTCCCTGCAGGTTCTCAGCATACAACAGCTTTATAGAATCAGTACAATGTATTGGGACGACAAATATGGGACTCATAGTGTGTCTTCTGACGTAAGCTTTGAGCAATTTCAGTCCACTGGCCTCTAAACTCTTTGACCATCCTGTAATTTTCTCTGATGAATGCTTCTTTGCAGGTTATATCCAACATGAGGGTCCTGATGACAGAAGATTCAAACAATGCTGTTAGTAGTTCATTCCTGTTAGATGATGATTCCAGGTTCAAATCCTTCTTCCCTGATTATTTCCTGTTTATTTTCCATATTATTTTAACTCACAGAGATTCATGTTTTTTCCAATGCCTGTTTCAGCATTCCATTCTCAGTGGATGACCTGTCGAAGTCAATGGAACAAATTGATATAGCCGATATAGAACCCCCTCCTCTAATACGAGAGAATTCAGGATTCAGTTTCTTGCTGCCTCGTGCAGATTAAACACATCATCCATCATTCCAGAAACACTGTCATGGCCTGTGATCTGTCTCTTTCCTGGAAAAGGAAATATGCCAAGTCGTTCAAGTTGGAATATGTGGCACTTGTGGGTTTTTTTGTCCATTACGGATTTTGCAATACATTAGACTTTCTTCCTGGAATCAAGTTCTGTTTCTGTTAATGTTAGGAGATAGATTTCCATGTAGAAGGGAGGGATAGCTTTTTCTCTCCCTGATCAATGTAGTGAAACTATTCTTTCTGTACGAGTAGCTGATTCTTTAGCTAGCACAGCAATAAACACACTTGCCATTCTTTTTCCATGGTTTTAAAGATGAATGCGTTGCTTCAGGATTCAGCTTTACATTGTTGTATATGATTTTTTTTTTTAATTCAACGATTAAAAAATAAATTATAAACTGATTTTATTGTATCATTCATTTTTATATTTTACAAATTTTATATTAACGACATCATATATAAAAAATTAAAACTACTAACTATATTATAATATAAAATAAAATAAATATAATATTTAGTGATAATTCGATATTTGAAAATTTTATAAATTAGTTTACTATCATAGAAAACTTCCAAAAATATGTATTTCATCCACAATATATTAACAGCATTGAAATGTAAATTTTGAAAACAATAGGGACCAAATTACATTCTAAAGAAAAAACCAGGAGTTTCTCAGAAATCAACCGATTCAATTCCACCCTCGTTTCCCTTCTCTTGCAGTAAATGGTTCACCCGATCTAGTTATCGGATCCGCCCATAACCATCATTTTGCCTGAGCTTTTTTTTTCTTGACTGACTACCGTACTGAAAGCTCGAAAGATAGTTTTCTTTATTTACATAGCTTCGCTATGTCATGAATGAACAATAAAAGACCGAATCTTGAACAAATTCCTGCTAAAATAGAAGCAAAATTTGATCGGATATCATGTGGTTCAAGATTTACAATTCCAAAATGATGGTTTTTTTGGTATTTCTACTTGTGGGTTCAAATCATCTCTGCAATTCAATTGCTCACGCTTCTCATTCATCTTCAACTGATACCACTATGCACACCAATAACTGGGCTGTCTTGGTTTGCACCTCTCGATTCTGGTAAATTCAACTCATACCCATTTGTTAGAATCTTTTATAACTTTTACAATTGTTCAAAATTTCATATATTTTTTTTTGGTTGAATTTTAGCATTTTGGGTTTGTTTTCCTGAAAAAAATCCCTTTTCCTTGATGTTTTTCCGCCTTTTGAGTGTCGAAATTTGTATTAGTTTGTCTGAGTTGTTCGGTGATTTCTATTTTTCAGGTTTAATTACAGGCACATGGCTAATACACTATCATTGTATAGGTAAAAGCACTTGAGTTTTCTTTAGATTTCTTTTCCTGTACCACATTTTCATTCTGTTTTTGTCTTACTGCGATTGCTTATTTTGTAATTTCTTTATCTGTTTTTACAGGACAGTTAAACGACTAGGGATACCTGATGAGAGGATAATACTTATGTTGGCTGATGATATGGCTTGCAATGCGCGAAATAAGTATCCTGCCCAAGTTTTCAACAATGAAAATCATTGGCTTAATTTGTATGGTGATAATGTTGAGGTTAGTTTTTTTCTCCATTAGCGAGTTTGTCCTTTTCAAGCTGCATTTGCATTTCATAATGGTGGTTTTGTCCTTTTCTTTGTTAGGAAAATTTAGTCTTCATTCAATTAGGATTGTCTGGGTAGGATTAGAAGCCTTAGATCATGGCCTTGGAATTGCTGAAGGATAGTGTACCAGTGTTATCTACGAGTAATTTGTTTGTTTGAAGAAATTGCATTTTAAGAAGATCCGTGGAGTGACTGATAATACTTGCATTAATGTTCTCCATTGCTCTTTCAGTTGTTTTCCGGATCTTCTTTTTCACTCTCAGCGTATTGTAACATGATTAGATTCTTACTTGTTGTAAATTGCATCTAGTCTTGTATCGTACCTTGTTTCTTAGTATATAGATGTATTTTCATCAAACTAAGCTTTCGATCATGTATATATTGGGGAAAGATGTCTCTTGCTTCATACCATATGGCAACTGAAAGGTTTTCCTGAAATTTGGAGACCCTTATTCGTTGAGTTGTAATGACTCAGGTAGACTATCGAGGTTATGAAGTGACAGTTGAAAACTTTTTGCGGGTTTTGACGGGGCGCCATGAGACTGCTGTCCCAAGATCAAAACGTCTTTTAAGTGATGAAGGAAGTCACATTCTCCTGTACATGACAGGACATGGTGGAGACGAATTCTTAAAATTTCAGGATTCTGAAGAGCTACAGAGTCACGATTTAGCAGATGCTGTGAAACAAATGAAGGAAAAGCGTAGGTGAGGTTGATTTTAATTTCAAGCTTTCTAATTCTGTCATTTGAATAACTCTTCGGTTTTATGAATGAATGATACAATCCGGATGGTACTAGCATTTATAGATTTACCGATTTCAAGGTGATATAGCTGTTCATATTTCATGAATATCATGATATCTGTGATCATTGCAGGCATATCATCTAACAATTGTGGTTAATGTGATAATTCTAGGTTTAAGGAACTCCTAATAATGGTGGATACTTGCCAAGCTGCCACTCTATTTAACCAGGTGATTTAGTCTGCTTCTGAATAGGGTGTCTGTAAACTTTATCTGTTTTTGGTTTGATATTAACTGATACGATCTTTTTATTCCACAATAAAAGTAGACTAGGAAAACAAGTTTTCTGTTTACAGCTTGTGGTAGAAGACGAACGTATAAATGAGAGAATGGATTTATACTGATTCAAGGACGTGTTTATCTCTGTCCAGCTTCGCTCGCCTGGTGTTTTGGCTATTGGAAGCAGCATGAAAGGAGAGAACTCGTACTCGCATCACTTGGACTCTGACGTGAGTGTGAATTGGTTGCGTTTTTCATTTTGTTCTACCTTTATTTATTAGTATAGACCTTGGATGCTATGCATTTTACCATAATTTTGTTTCCATTTCGCATCACTTCCAGATTTCTTTTATCTTATTCTAACTCTATTTTGCTGGTTCGTAAAGGTTGGTGTTTCAGTTGTGGATCGTTTCACATTCTACACGCTTGCATTTTTTGAGAGGCTAAGTATATATGACAATTCCTCATTGAGCAGGTATATCTGAAGCAGCATGTCACCAAGCTATATTTTATGAATTACCTTTTGAGGTATTTACATTGAATATAGACTCATGGTCTTGGTATTAATATTGCAGTCTTTTTACTTCATACGACCCGAATTCACTGATGTCAAATGCATATTACCGGACCGATCTATATCAACAACATCTGGAGCAGGTATTATGTGCTGAACTGCTCATGTTTTACTGTCAATTAGATATTGCACAGCTGTTTTTACTTCCAGTGCAAGTTCTGTCATCCAATGTTCTCAACTCTCTGCTTCCTGGGACTAGCTTTCTGTCAATATTTCTTCGAAGAAGTACCATTTTGTGTTGCAAGTTACAATGTCGGAGTGCTCGGTATTTATTTTAACCTTAGTGATTCGAGTTTGCATGTCATATGTGTAAGCTCATGTCAAGCGCGCTTGCACCTTCTTAAATGCAGCTCAAGTATGTTGTTCATGTCAGGAGGTCATCCATTGTCTCTCTCCATTTATTTGTCGATCTTGCGTAGGTACCTGTGACGAACTTTTTTGGCTCAGTCATGGAAACGATACATACGGATTCTTCGTATATGACCCATCAAACTAAAAACAGCGAAAGAGTTGAGATTACATCACGTTTGCAGGAATCAGTCGACTATAGTGACAGAACGAACTCAGAAAATCCATTTACCGGTTCAAAGACGCAGGTAATTTATTTCCTCAGGTCAATCCGGCTTAGCTTGATTTTATGCGTGATTGTGCCTGAATATGTGAGAGAACATTGCTGCAGGATTGCCCTTTTACACGAACGTGGGAAGCCATGAACAACAAGGTGGAAAGTCTTGACAGTGTGGATTCCTTGGTGAATTATGGTTTGATGATGATGCTTCCATTATTAGTCGTTTCCGTATGGATGTCGGCATGATCAGCCTGCGGAAATTGTGACCATCTGGCCATGACCAGTGGGCTGCCATTGTTTTCCTCCAAATTGTGCTTCATGTCGATCAAATCTTTATAAGAATGTTAGAGAAGGATCTAATTATTAATGTTTTTTGTGTGAATTTGTCAAGTGTTTTGAGGTGGCTTGCATGAAAGTGACGACCAACTTATTAATGCATGGATTTCACCATCAGCACGTAGACATATTATGGACGGAAATATTAAAAATTAATTAAAAACAAGTAATTTTAGAAAAAAAATAATTCACAAATGGATGATTATATATATATATATATATATATATATATATATATATATATAAAAGTGGAAATAAAGTCGATATAAAAGACGCTAGTCGTCTGAGAGGAAAGGGAGCCGAACAATCACACCGTCAAAGTCAAACAGGCTATCCAACGGCTGTCAATCGATCTGTCTGATTTCATTCAAAAAAGAAACCCTAAAAACAAAACAAAAATCACAAATAAAAAAATCGAATCCAGAAAAAAATAATATCAAAAATTGGACAAAATAAACTAATGGAACCTAATGAAACCCAACACAATCACCTCACCTCCTCCTACTTCATCACCACCACTGCTCCGGCCAACACTACGCCCTCCGCCACCAATGGAATTCTTCTGTCGCGCCCCCCGCAGCCATCTAATGATGATGTTGGAGGTGTTCACTTGTTGTATCCACACTCTTCGTCGGGGACGGATTCGCCTGTCGAACCGGCAATAAGGAGGCGAGGCCGCCCCAGGAAATATGGAACGCCCGAGCAAGCTTTAGCAGCGAAAAAATCTGCCTCCAATTCTCTTTCTAGAGAAGCAGCAGCCTCTTCTTCCTCGAATTTTCAGCAATCCATTTCTGTGGGTGGGTCTCATTCATATATCTGTGGGAAACACTGCATTGGCAAAATTTGGATTGTGAATTTTATCTTCTTTTACTAATTTAGTTTAATTCTACTTTGCTGGGTCTTTTTCATGGTCTTTAAAAGCACTTTTTTTGTGGTCTTGGGCTTGCTTCTTGATCTCAATTCACATCGTTAATTGATAAATTACCCTGCATAATCTGATCTTATTTTCTCATTCCATTTTTCGCAATTTTTTTTGAAAGATTTTTATTTCATTTTTTGGGTGATCAAGTATGTCTAGTTTCATCATGCTCAAAATTGAGCATATGTAATTATGTTTCATGCTAATTGGTTGGTGCAGGCAATGCAGGGCAAAGTTTTACTCCGCATATTATATCTGTAGCTGCTGGTGAGGTAGTGTGAACTTTCTTGCTCTGATGATGGTATTATACTATTATTTCTTATTATAACCAGTTATGTAGTAGGAGTTCATTATGCATGCATTCTTTAGAGTTTGCTAGTTTGAAATTAACTGACCGGATAGATTTCCTGAAATAAAATTTAAAGAGCCGTATAGAATTGAATTTACTGCTCTCAACACTAGCTAGACAAATTTGTTCTAGTGCCTTAAATATATTACATGCTGGCTAGTCGATTGCCTAAATTCTTGGCTTTTTTTCGTTTTTTTCTTTGTTCTGCTAAGGTAGAGAAGAGCCTTATCTCCAGTGATTTTTCAGCAATTTTGTCTGTGCTTGCACATGTACACAAATTGTCTGTAACTGCTTCATTTTAGCCTTTCATTTTATCTTGGTGTTCAAGAACATGTTGAAAGTTGAAAATTACAACAAGGGCATTGACTGTTTTTAATGCATTGCTCCATGAATCATAGCATGGTAGTGAATGAGATATGCTTGTTTTTTTTTTTTTTTTTTATGGTTGTGATGGCATTGACTGATCAAAATTAATGGCTAAAGATCCATCTAGAGTGGTAATGTCAATGATTGGCCATTTGGGAGTACAATCCTATTGATTCGATGAATATGCTGGCTGACATTGTATTGTGATTTATTCTAAGTATTTTTTTTTAAATTTGTATTTTTGTTGACAATAGCTGTCACTAGAAAATGCTTCAGAGTTGCAAAATATGGATTCCTATGTTTTTGTGTGATCGCAGATCATGACTACATGGCATGGTTCATTCCTTACGTCTGCTAGATATATATAGAGCATGGTCCTTGCTACTTGATATGCTAGAAGTTAGCTGATTTTAAAACTCATGTATTTGAGGAAGTATTGAGAGGACAGATGATATTCTTCAATGGTATGCTATTAGTAGGAGATCTGTATTTGGCAAATCATGATTATGCTAGAAATCTAGGTTTATGTTGGTAACTCTAAAATAATCGGGAGACCATTCATCATCCTTCTCGAGATCTTGTTCCAGCGTCTATGAATTGCCAGTTGTAGCTAAGAAAAATTTTCCCTTCCAAGTTGATTTTGTTGTGTCATGTTTTGCTTCTAGATCTAGTTGTAGATCTTTGTATCTGATTTCTGAATTAGCCAAGTAGTATTCTCGTTCATAGATGCCTACGTTGGAAGGATAAAATTCTTTGGATGGACTTGCATACAATTTGGGCTATTTCTGCTGTTTTTACTGTATTTTGCCGTTTCTGTTTTAAATCTTTGTGGGTTGGTTGGGTTGTAATTTTTTTTTGTTCTCCGTTTCCTCTTTTCTAAATGGGTACATTCTTTAGTTTCCATATCGCATGTTTCTGTTCACTAGAGATTAGATATTCATTTCGGACAAAAATGTTTTCCATAGTCATTTGACATCTCTATTCAGCACTATTATAATTATTTCCATAACCAGTGCATGCTTGACAGGATGTAGCTCAGAAAATCTTCTTGTTTATGCAACAAAATAAGCGTGAAATGTGCATTTTGTCTGCATCTGGTTCAATCTCAAATGCATCCCTTCGGCAACCAGCAACCTCAGGAGGCAGTATTTCATATGAGGTATTTGTTTACAACTGTGTTCACTTAAAATTTTAGGACAGCTATACGTCCTGAGAGGCATGCTTGTGAAACAAAGGAAGAGAGATATTCTTGTATACTTGCTTTTTGGGACATGCAGCTTAGCTTTGGTGTCTGATTTTACTTTGATATGATAAAATAATACTTTGGAATATATAGTAGTGCTCTGACAAAAATTATTCTTATTTCTGAATACCCGACAAATTGTATAGCTCACATTCCAGGAAGTAAAATTCATCTAGGAATATCATGTGGAAGTAGAATATTAGTGCTTTATTGGAAATTGAAAGCCAAATGCATCAATATAAGCTCATTTTGCTCAAGTCCAGGGTGCTAATCCAGACAGATAATTGACTTGCATAAAAGATAATTAATGAAATCAGCAATTGCTTTAATATTTCAAAGAATATCAAGATCTTTTCCTTCAGTTTGACCAGCTAAACATGGGAAACAATATTGTGAGACGGTGGAATTCGAGAGAATTATAAAAGAATTGTAATTCTCCATTCATTCCTTTCCTTTCATCTTTAATTAGAGCATATCTCAGCTTGAAACATACATTCCATGTTGCATTTGCAAAAAGGATCATAACTGCACCTGATAGTATTATTTTTCTCCTCTTGATGATTCAAAAGATTTAGATACATGATGATGTGCTGATGTATAAATTAATTATTTATTGCACATTTGCATGTTAGGGTCGGTTTGAGATTATTACACTTTCTGGATCTTATGTGCGCACTGATCTTGGAGGAAGAACAGGAGGAATCAGCGTATGTCTATCTAGTACAGATGGCCAGATAATTGGTGGAGGAATTGATGGACCGTTAATAGCTGGCGGTCCTGTTCAGGTATTTGTTTGCCTTTTAGTCTTTGGTACAAGAATCTGATGATGACCAAGGAAAACTCATTAGCACGATCCTTTGATCTTGGCGAGGAACCAAGATGTTACGGAAATTCTTTGATTATAGTTTTAGTGGGACGAATAGCTGCTTGATGTCTGTAATTTAGTGGTCAGCTATTGACAGGTCATTGTTGGCACATTTGTGCTCGACAACAAGAAGGACGCTGGCTCTGGAGTGAAAGTTGAAACTCCTACAAACAAGTTACCTTCACCAGTTGGGGGAGCATCAATTTCAAACCTTAATTTTTGCTCTCCAGTTGAATCATCTGGGAGAAATCTATTCAGGGGAAATGATGATCATCAGACTATTGGAGGAAACCCTTTCATGATTCATCCTCAAGGTATGCATGATTGGATTGGTGGTCCAGAAGCTAGGACTACTGCTACATTTGATTTGACAGGTAAATTTCCCCTTGGAGAGAGAGAGAACCAGAGTAGGGCCATAGAGAGTAAGATTGATGGTATTTTATTTTTCAGGGAGAACAGGTCATGGAGCACACCAATCTCCTGAAAACGGGGATTACGAGCAATACTCGGACTAGCAATTAATTTTGTTCAAACTCCGTTATCCTCTTTCTTTCTAGATGACAGGTACTTCGACAAGAGAAATGCATATACTTAATTTTTGCTGAGCATGCATTTTATGTGCAAAGTTGAATACGAATCAAATGTTGGTGATACATATGCTTAATCATACGGTGGATAATTGCTTTTCCATGTCCTACCCGAATAATTTTCTTAACGGGGATCATTATTTTTGTGAATCATGACTCACTTATCTGGACAAATGGAATAATGTGATGATATTTATTGTTTTGAGTTGTACCACTAGAGAATATATACCATTCTTTTTGTAACTTGCTGCAGGGCAAGTCAAATCTTGTTCGGATTAAAACCAGTTCTTGACTTGACACCACCATGTGGATGGTGACTGCCAATTCTGTGGACCAGTGCACGTGTCAACAGATTAGTGGAAGCTTGGAAGGAAATTTCATGGATTTTTCCCTGCCAAGAAAGCATGCAGAAACAAACCTTGGCAACTAGCACTTTACCGAATAAGTTCTAAATCTAACCTTATGTTCATCTTTTGCTTTTATTTATTTCTTTTTTTTTTTTAATCATTTTTTCGCCTTTCTATAAGCTGTGTTTGGCTTGCAAAAGCATCAGAAGTATATCTTACGTGATAATAGAAAAAGTGTATTCTGCTTGAATTTGGTATGCCAAAAAATTATCATCCATTCATTGGATGAGCTAGTCCCCCATGTGTCCAACAATCCATGGTATGACAAGATAGGTTCTTGTCTTCATTAAGTTTCGTGCAGTCTAGAAATTAATCCTGCTATCCAATTGTTGGAGATATATTAGATGGATCATATCATGGATGTGTTATGGTTGCATTTTATCATCGAACTAACTTGTTAGTACGAGAATTGCTGGATCTTGAAATGAGATAATTTTTTTTGGTTTTCAGTGAAGCTATGGATAGATGTTGGTAAAAGAAAAATGAAAATGATATTTTGAACAATATCTTGATATTGGTAAAGTAGTTATGTGGTTGGAATAAAAATATCTGCCTTCCATAATAGAAAGGAAAGAGAAGAAAGCAGAAGAGGGTATTGCCGGCTAATAAATGCTTTCTAATTATGCTCTAATCATACCAACTAATCTTGTAATCAACCTTTTTCACTTATTTTGTATCTTAAATTATAAAATCTTGACTATTTTACATATCACCTGTGACTGATCTTGTGCTCATTTTTATTAAAAGAAATGAGGAAACCTCAACATGACGCCACACATGATGTCATCTTTGAAATAAAATGGCTTTAACTCTTACAAAATTATAAATATAATTAATATTTGAAATAAACAAATCATTACTTGTATGAATATTACATTCTCCACGTGTCCATATCACATGCATCACGTGATTACTGTTTCCGTTATTTATCTCTGTGTTTGTATGGTTCCGCCCGAGTGAACCCGGTCGGGTCAACTAATAATCGCCATAGTTTCCAACGGTCGGATATATTCCACGTAAGCAGTTGTGGTGAAAAATAAGATTACTAAAGCAAGTATTTGAATGCTCATTATTTATTATAAAAAAATGGGATAAATTGATATTAATATAAAAAAATGAGATTAGATAAAAGTAAAATTGTAATTAATATGATGGATGTATTATTATTATTTTAATATATAGTGGGGATCCGAAATAAAAAAATAAAAAAAATAAAAAAATAAAAGAGCGTCTAGGTTCTCTTAACATAGACGCAGCCTGGCCCACTTGCTAAACCCTCACTCCCCGTCTCAAAGAAGAAATCTCGAAACCAGAAAAGAAAGAATGAAAGGCACTTTCAATATCGGAAAATTGGAAAAAAAAAAAAAAAAAGGAAATTTGTAGTCCAATCTCTACTTTCTCTCTCTAAATCCAATAAATTGAATCTCTAGAGAGAGAAACACTGGTGTTTTTTTGTGTTTACTAATAAGATCTCTCTCTCTCTCTTCCTCGCTCTTCGTAACATGTTTTTACTATATTTGTATGTGAAATCTTCGTTTCTTTCTGTTCTGTCTTCTTTCTAATTAGAAAATTGCAAGGTTTCTTTAACAATTCAAAAGGAAATTATCTTTTTCTTGGCTTTTCCGATTTGGGTTTTGTTTATTTGATAGATTTTTCGTAAGAGTCATTTGTAGTAGGCCTTTTTTTAGTTAGTTTGATTCTGGGTTGCGTGCGATTTTAAGTTTATAAGCGTTAAGTTTCTAAAGTTGGAGTCTTTTGGTATTGAAGAGTGTGATCACCCTTGCATTTTTCTTCAGCTATTTTGCTTCAAACAGGATGCAGAAGATTTGTTCTTATTGGCTTTCACCTTTTCTGTGGACAGTTTTATTCTATATCTAATATCTGTAAGTCTGTCCTTTTCATATACATATACTTTTTTTTTTTTTAATTTTATAGTACTTGTAGCTTTCAACACAGGTCTATTGATTCTTTTCTATTTTGCTATTCTGATTGAAGCAAATATATACCAGGAATAGAGAAATAAGCAATATATGTACTATAAGAAAGGGAATATTAGTTTTTGTTAAGGTGATAAAGAGGTGATCATTGTGCAATTATCTAGCAGATGAGTTTTCCCTTTTCTTCCCTTGATACTGCTAAATTGAAGGGAGCCTTTTAGACCTTGAACTAATTTCTGAAGGTTTTTGAGCTAGATTCTGGCTTTGTGATGCTATGGCTAGTCCTATTTCATGTTCCTGTTGCCTTTAAGTTATAAGCCTATTTAAGAGACTTGGAGAAGAAGAATGTGTTTGAGCAAGTGGTAACCTGAGTGCAATGTTAAGAGAATTAGCTGGTGGATTCTTTTTATTAAGTTCTCTTATCATTTCGGTTTCTGCTGTTGACAATGAGTTCTTGAACTGTAACTGTGATGATGAGGGTATTTGGAGCATACCTAACATTCTCGAGTGTCAAAGGGTTAGTGATGTTTTGATTGCAGTTGCCTACTTTTCCATTCCTCTTGAGCTTCTCTACTTTGTTAGTTGCTCCAACTTTCCATTTAAATGGGTTCTTCTCCAGTTCATAGCATTTATAGTCCTTTGTGGATTGACACATTTGCTCAATGCTTGGACTTATTATGGTCCACACTCATTTCAATTGATGCTATTTCTCACCATTGCCAAGCTTCTTACTGCTTTGGTTTCGTGTGCAACTGCAATTACCCTTTTGACTTTGATTCCCCTGCTTCTCAAATGGAAAGTTAGAGAGCTGTTCTTGAAGCAAAATGTGTTGGAATTAGACCAAGAAGTTGGGATCATGAAGAAGCAGAAGGAAGCAAGTTTGCATGTCCGAATGCTAACACAAGAAATCAGGAAGTCACTTGATAAACATACAATATTATATACAACTTTAGTTGAGCTTTCAAAGACTTTGGATCTGCATAATTGTGCTGTGTGGATGCCAAATGATAATCAAACAGAGATGAATCTCACTCATGAGTTGAAACCAAGTGCTAAAACTTATCGCTTCTCGATACCAGTTAGTGACCCAGATGTGCTAGAGATAAAAGGTAGCAAAGGGGTGAAGATTTTGAGACCAAATTCAGCACTTGGAGCTGCAAGTGGTGGAGGGTCTGAGGAGGCAGGTGCTGTGGCAGCGATCCGTATGCCAATGCTTCAGGCTTCAAATTTTAAAGGGGGGACACCTGAATTTGTTGATACTTGTTATGCTATACTTGTTTTGGTTCTTCCAAACGTGAATTCCAGGGTCTGGAGCTATGATGAAATGGAAATAGTTGAAGTTGTTGCTGATCAGGTGGCTGTCGCTTTATCCCATGCTTCAGTTCTCGAAGAATCTCAGATAATGAGAGAGAAGTTAAGTGAACAAAATCGTGCTTTGCAGCAAGCTAAAAAGAACGCGATGATGGCAAGCCAGGCGAGAAACTCATTTCTGAAGGTGATGAGTCATGGAATGAGGAGGCCGATGCACTCAATTGTTGGCTTGCTTTCAATGTTTCAAGATGAGAACATGAACTCTGAACAGAAGATTATTGTTGACACGTTGGTAAGATCTAGCAACGTTCTTTCAACTTTGATTAACGATATCATGGACATTCCAGTGAAAGATAATGGAAAATTTTCATTAGAAATGAGGCCTTTCCATTTACATGCCATGATCAAGGAAGCTTCGTGTCTTGCCAAGTGTTTTTGCGTGTATAAAGGCTTTGATTTTGGAATTGATGTTCAGGGTTCTTTGCCTGATTTAGTAATAGGAGACGAACGAAGGGCTTTCCAAGTGATCCTGCATATGGTTGGACATCTGTTGAACATATATGACGGAAGGGGAACTGTTATATTTCATGTTTTATCAGAGATTGGTAGTCAGGAAAAGAATGATAGAGTGTTGGGTATGTGGAAATCCAATGCCCCAGAGGAGTATGTGTATATAAAGTTTGATGTCGAGATAAGAGAGGGAAGTTCTTCATCAGATGGATCAGTCTTGACTACACATTCTTCTGGGAGGAGGCAAAACATTGATGAAGTTAAGGAAGGTTTGAGCTTCGTCATGTGCAAAAAGCTTGTTCAGGTGAGTACTGTAAAACTAAGCATATCAAATTAAATTTATGTTTCTTTGGATGCTGCACCTTCGCTGTTCATTTTGCCTTTTCTTTAGAAAAAACTTCACGAGGATCAAACTATTGCTGTTTTGTTTTTCAGTATCTAGAGATGAACACTTCGGATTGTTTTTGTGTTTAAATAATTGAACATATTATAATCATCTGCTGTAATGTTAGCTAGATGTTCTCTGTTGGGTGGTATTCACTTTCTACTTTACTTTAACACGTTCAGTTGAGCATAACGTAACATAATTTTGTGCGTGCAGATGATGCAAGGTAAAATTTGGATCTGTCAGAACACCCTGGGTTTTGCACAAAGCATGACTCTGGTTCTTAGATTTCAAATGCGGCCTTCGTATGGAAGAGCCCTATATGCCCCAGGATTTACCTTAGAACAACCAAAGTCCAATTCTATGTTCCGAGGTCTTCGGGTTATACTTGCTGATGATGATGACGTGAACAGAACCGTGACCAAGAAGATGCTTAGGAAGTTAGGTTGTGAAGTTGCTGCTGTTTCATCTGGGTTCGAATGCCTTGGTGCGCTTACTTCTACAGAAAATTCTTTTGCAATTCTTGTTTTGGATCTTCAGATGCCAGAAATGGATGGATTTGAAGTGGCAACCAGGATACGGAAGTTCCGAAGTCGTCGTGGTTGGCCATTGATTATAGCTCTGACTGCAAGTGCCGAGGATCACATCTGGGAGCGATGCCTACAGGCAGGAATGAACGGAGTCATCCGCAAACCTGTTCTCTTACGAGCAATGGCTGATGAACTTCGAAGAGCTCTGCAGCGGGTAGGCGAAACGTTATGAGGAGGAAGCGATCAACAGAATCTGAGATAGTTTCATCTGCCTTGAAATTGTAGCATGGCGTTTATAGATGATGGTATATACACCAAAAGAAAAGCTGAAGTTCGAGTTTTATGCTAACCACTTCATTATTGCTCCATGTCTGTAACTTGACAGATTGAACTTGTCAATTGATGTGAAAACCAGTCAAAAAAAGTTCATACCATTGATAAATAGATTAAGGAAATACAAGGTAGCTGTTTTAACTTGCGTCTTGTGAAAATGCTTCTGTTCTTAAACATAGTTTAGCTTGCTATGCCGTTTCTTTTGTTCTTTTGTGTTCTTTCTTGCATTCAACCCAACCATGTCTTAGTCAGAATTCCTGAAGTGACTCTTAAGATGGAAGGAACCTTATCACAAGGCTATATGCCACTAGTTGTTCTTTTGTCATTGTTCAGCTTATGAACATCCCCATAGTTATGAATACGGTAATCCTCATTATCCACTTTAACAAATAATTACGTCATAAATTCAATAATTTAATTATTTTTTATTTCAATAGGTTTTGATAGCATAACAAACTTAGAAAACCATGAGGCGCAATTGAAGGGCAAATTAGAAAATAGACCAACAAACAAGGGTAGAATGTCAACTTACCAACAAACTGTAAAACCCTAATTATCGCCTTCCTAGCCTATATAAACTCCCCATCTAAAACCCTAATGCTTCCATCTCCATTGTCTCTTCTTATACGCCGTCTCTGCCTGCCTACCCACCTCAAGGTACCTACTGTCTCTGTCAATTCCTCTGGATTAACAGATTATACTTATCTTCCAATTTTTTGTATGTTTTTTCCACAATGCGGTGGGAAGTTATCGCCAGCACATATCGAAGGCTTGCAGTTGATTTAATCACTTAAAAATGATCTGCGAGCTCAAAAATTGTGCTATAATATCGTAAATCATCCATCATATGATAAAATACCCTCTTGATTGTATTTCTTGAGGATTTATTACTGGATGATTTACATTTTTTAACATTTCCTTCTTTATGTTTAACCCTCCAGATCTCCGTATTTTTCTTGTTTATTCATGTGGGTATGTTTGGTTTGTTGTATTCATATATTGTGTTCAGGGTTTATCTCTTTTTATATTGGCATATTGTTTTGCAACGAGCCAATTTGCAGAGCAAATGCGTCGAAAAATGGCGTACCTTTGCATTGAAGGTTGGCAATATCGATTGTATTTGCAATTCTCCGTGCCTATCAAATCACTTCTTTTCATTTTGATTATGGCCTCGAACAAGTTGCAACATTTTTTTTCTTGCTGCTAAAAGAGCCGAAAAAAGTTATCTTTTAAGTTTTTTTCCTATTTTCAATTCCACTAAAAGAGCTATCCATTTGATTGCACATGAAATGTTTGTTATAATTTGAAGCCAATTTGCAGAGCAAGTGCATCAAAAATGGTGATACTTGCATTGAAGGTTGGCCATATCAATAGCAATTCTCCGTGCCTATCAAATGTCTTTTCGTTTTGATCATGGCCTCGAACAAGTTGCTACAGTTCTTTTTCTTCCACTAATGTTTTGTCTTTGACAGTTGCCAGCATATTGAAATGAAAATCAAATTCTTGTGTACCCGTTGGAAAATGTTTTGCTGTAGAAAATGTGGTTGATAAGTGTTTTTGTGTGTGTTATGGTTATAATTCTTGGTACTGAAATTTGGTTCATACTTCGATGATTTTGACAGGATTTGAATTTGACAACTTGAACATGGCAAATCCGAAGGTTTTCTTTGATATTCTTATCGGCAAGTCTAAGGCAGGGAGAATAGTTATGGAGCTCTTTGCTGATGTTACCCCGAAAACTGCTGAAAATTTCCGTGCTCTATGTACTGGTGAGAAAGGGATCGGAAGATCCGGAAAGCCACTGCACTACAAGGGTTCAAGTTTTCACAGGATCATACCAAACTTTATGTGTCAAGGTGGAGATTTCACTAAAGGAAATGGGACCGGAGGAGAATCTATCTATGGATTGAAGTTTCCCGACGAGAACTTCAAGATGAAGCATACAGGACCGGGGGTTCTGTCCATGGCAAATGCTGGGCCAAACACCAACGGTTCCCAATTCTTTATTTGCACGGAGCAGACTTCATGGCTTGATGGTAAGCATGTCGTTTTCGGCAAAGTTGTGGATGGTTATAGCGTGGTTAAAGAGATGGATAAGGTAGGTTCAGGAAGCGGGAAGACTTCACAGACTGTGGTAATCGAAGATTGTGGCCAGATAACGGAAAATTGATATGAACTTCCACATGGTACAAGTCGATTTCCGATTAATGGGAATTTGTTATGCCTGACGATGCTTCAAGAAACTTTCAAAGAAAATATAAAGTAAAAATTCCATCACCAATGGTTTGGATAAATGGCAGATGTCATGAATATGCGTTTTTCAACTTGTCAAAGTTTCTTGTATGATAAATATTTGCATTGTTGGTGTAATAATGAATTTGTAAAAATTTTATGTCATTTAGGAAACAAAATAAATTAGCAAAAAAGGTCTGCCAACTCCATTGTAGTTCTACTGTCATCGCTCTTTTCTTTAGGTCACAATCCCTCAACTTGATCCAAGAATTTATTTCCAAATTGGGCCATGGGTGCTCCAGTAATTGATCAATCTTCAATACCAAATTGCGCCTGCGGACCCAGTTGACAATACCCACAACAAGAATCATGGAGACCATGTAAAGTAGCCTTATCTTTGTTGGTGTAAGTACTTGTAATTGTTACTGAAATTTGATGATTATTGAATTTGACAAGTTGAACATGGCAACCCCAAAGGTTTTCTTGCTGGCAAGATGAAGGCAGGAAGAACAGTTACGGAGCTCTTCGCTGATGTTAAACCAAAACCTGCCGAAAATTTCCTAGCTCTGTTAACTGGTTAGTTATTGAGTGCATGATCTACAACTTGTATGTCTCTGCCAACAACTTTCTATCTGGACAGCGCTTGGTGCATCTAACAAAGCCATTCCTAGTAACATCCCCATGGTGTGAATAAAAAACGTTTTCATGTTTATCTTATGTTCTTGCAGTTACAAAACTATCATGTTCTTTTCATCATGGATTTTATCCATAAATACTTATAAATAGTTGGTTTGATTAAAATATTATTGATGATACTTAATAATGCTTATATGCAAATTCAAGTTGCATTGCATGAATACCATTACGTCATACCAAATGCAAGTTCAGGTGGGAAAATAGAGCTTATGAGACGATAATAAATTTAGCTAACCGGAAGTGAGGGTGACGGTGACGGTGACGGTGGTGGCATGTGCGGAGAATGAAGTGGATCATGATGCCTGTGGTCACTGAATGCAGGAGGAGTGGGAGTTGCATGGGTAAAAGGCCTTTTTAGGATCAACATTAAATGCCTTCTTAAAGAAACTTGGATCAACATTAACATTGAAGCATGTACCCGAAGCCAATTCAATAAACCCACAAACCCATATCATTATGATCAAATACCAACCAATTTCCATTGCTATTTCTGTAAAAACCAAACAATCATTCAAGGAGATGAAGAAAGGAGAGATTTTTTTTTTTTTTTTTTAATCTTCTTGTGGCAGACGATGGTGTGGAAATAGAAATAATCATGGGTGGAATTGGTCGGCTTCATAGTCCTTTTTTCCTTTTCATTTGCACGATATACTAATTCTTCCTTACCAAATTTGATAGCGTCCTTTTATATCTAATATATGATATTATTCTATCACATTTTAATTTTAATTTAATGATATTGAATACGTTTAAAAAAAATGTACTGATTCGAATTTAAATCTTTATTATTATAAAAATAATACAAGTTGTGGTTTAATAATTTTTAAAATATTGTCTATCAATATAAATATTGTATTTTAATTAAAAAATCAATAATGTGACCAGACGAGAATAGCATTATTGCCTCTAAAAATATTTATCTAAATTAAGTACATGCATTTAGTATTAAGTCAATGAAACTATTTATTTTAAATTTTAAATATATATATATCATTTATATTCTTTTAAAATAAAATAAATTTTAAATTTTAAATTTTAAATTTTAAATAATATTTATATATTGATTTATTTTTGGCACAAGGGAAGGTCGTGGTCACACAAGCGAAGGAAGCCCCCATAATTAATCATCAATATTCAGTTTTAACAAATTCAATTTAAATATATAAAATATTAATATTTAAATTTTTTTCCATTCAAATAATAACAAAAATTTTATAATTAATGTGATATTATTTATATAAGAATAAAAATTATTAAAATCAAATGATAATAAATAAATCAATTTATTGAAATGTCAAATAACATAACATAATTTTTTAATTTAATGTGAAAATAGATTATGAAAAATAATATATCAAATAATCAATAATGATGAATTTATAGTGTAAAGAAAAAATAAGAATCCTTGCATTTAGTATAATAAATATTTATTCTTCTACACTGAAACACAATAATTTAAGTAAAAAAATTCATTTATATTTATGAAATTTACAAATATTTGACATTATTTATCGATGATGCAAGCCATGAACATGTATTATTTAGGATTCAAATAAGGGAAGACATTAATTGAAGGAGTAAGCAAGCTATTCGAAGATGGAGAGGTAAGAAAAATAGAAACCCTTATCACACAGGCACTTGTTGGTGGAGCAATATGTCGATGAGAAGTTTGGAATTGGAAATGTTGGTTATTCCTTGTTGATACTGCCCGTAAACAACTTCCATGTAACGTGAAAGGTTTGCACTGGTGTTGAGAAGAGGCATTGGCACGGAATCTTTTAGCCTCAGGATTTCTTCATTCATGTCTTCCCATGCAATATCGCACATCCTTCGAAGTTCCACCATAGCTTTCTCTTTTGACACTCCATAGTCTTTCATGTAGCATTTCCATGCTGTGCAGTATCCTTCCTCCTCTTCATGCTTAAAATAAGACACCCATATATATACATATATGATTGTAATTATTGTATAACTCATCGTTACAATATAATATGTATTTGATATACAAGTTGTAAACATTCAAGTTAACTATCGTGAAGAAAATGCATGCATTGCCATTAACGAATGGAATGTGATAATGAACTTTTATGGCCGCATCATCTTAAGCTATTTTAGGGAAAGGCATGGTGTATGGTATTATCTGGTATGTATGTATGTGTGTTTACATATATGAGCATATGTGTGTGTGTGTGTGTGGGTGCGTAGATGTAGAGTAATAAGATGTGTACCTCGCGAGGAAGCATGTCATCTAGCAGACGGGCAAATACTTTGCTTGCTTCAAGTGATTTGGGTTTACTTTGTAGCCATTCAATTTCTTTAATCAGTGCAAATGTAGGCATTGCAATGAAGTCAATTGCGGTGGCTACACCAAACTGGCAAGAGATTAAAGCATTCTGCATGTAGGCATCGTATGATGGCAAGAATTTATCACAATGCCATCTTGTCTCCAAAAGGAATGATCTCACTTGTTCTTTCAACTGACATAATTAAATATGTATAATCATCAGTAGTGTTGTTGATATTATTGGTGTTGATCTTAACAGTAAAATGAAATTACTCGTACTTGCTCCTTTGCATGATGGAAACTGTAGCATCTTCCGTCTTTGTTGGCATGATATTCCAATTCCTCTAAATAATCTAAGAATGCTTTGTACAGAATCTTCATGTCATCTGAACATAGCCCATCAATGCCAGCAACGCTACACCTGTGAACATGGATTCATTCATAATTACATTCTTTTTTATAATTATATTACACTGATTTTATTAATTTTTCAATCATTCATTATTTTTCTATGATCATCTTTTATTTATCAAAAATTTTAAAAACTCTACATATAAGTTAAAGTTAATGTTATATAAATTTAATTAATCATGATATTAAATTTCGAACTCTTGCTTGAACTTTAATTTTATCAATGAAGAATCTTGAGTTTAAGAAATACTTATAAAATGTCAAATGATAGATGTCTCACAATCGTGGACTATTTTCACCATATACCTTTCAAATGCAGTTGTAAGGCATTCGAGTTCTTCAAGGGTACCATGAGAATCGTACGTATCGTCCAGTAGAGATAGCAATTGTGCGGCCTTAGCGAGAAGTATGCGAGAAACAGAAAATTCAGGCTCAAAATGGACTTGACATGCTAAAAAATATGCGTTCACAACCAAGTCTCTTGCATAAGGAAAACTCTTTGCAATGTTCAACTCTGCCCACCACCTAACACACGACGCAATGTATTCATTAACAACACATATAACACTCAAGTATCTAATCACATCCCGATAAAAATCAACATATAAACTTATTTTTGTTATATACATTTTTGATATCGTGTTAGAAAATTATGCATTAAATAAAAAAGAAATATGATACCGCGAGACAAAATCGAGCTCTTGTTGGTGGAGAAGTTGTACTCGATTAAACTCCAACTTTGTGAACTGGAGTAGAGTATCATTATGAGATTCTTGTTGTTCATAGAAAGAAATGTATTCCCTAGCCTCTAATCTCGGCAAGCCTCTATGAAATGGCATTCTAAGCGCTTTATTTATATGTTTCGCGAGATTAGGGTTTGATTCCTTGGCCAAGACTTGAAGGCGTGGCCTTGCAAAAGCAAGAGCTTCGTCAAGAATTTCTTCTCCATGCATTTTCAGAAACGTGGCTTCGTACAAGCTGAGGATTCCTCTCACATCATTGTCAATGTTTTTGTTGAACTTCCCATTAACATCTTTGAACTTCTTGAAAACATCTGATAATTGAACACTCAAACATAATTTAGTTGATCTTTTCTAAACGGATAAACATTTGTATATATTTTTATTGATGATATGATTGTGTTCATCAATTATAACTCCTCATCGATATAACACCTTCATGGGTTCCTAAACTTCAATACCTACCACTTCTTAAATGAGGAATATTTATTTATTTAAGTTTAATTTATATTCTTTTATATATATATTAAATCAATAAATGTACCATATATTATTTTTAAAAAATTTCAAATTTTAATAAAATTTTATTATATTAAAGAATATTTATTATAATATATAATATAGATTAAACATATTTTAGTTTTATTTATAAATTTTAATTGGTTAAAAATCCTAAAATTATATTTTAAACAAACATTTGTCACATAATTATACTATATATCACAAATTACAATAGATAGATTTTAAATAAAATTAAACACTAATATATTAAATTGAGATAATTTTTAAAATAAAATAAAATTGTAATAGTGATTAATTAAAGGATCAATATATTAATTTTTTTTTAAAAATGACAATAAAAAATTTAAATGATAAGAATTTACCCGAAGATATTTTATATCCATGTTGTCTCAAGATTCGAAATATAAGTGCTACAATATGAAGATCATAATCATCCAAATCTTCAAGCACACTATGAGATATAGTATGAGAAATATGACAAAGATGCTTTTCGATTTCATTCTTAAAATGATATGATACACCCAAATGACACAGTAAATCGATGAATTCGATATTAATAGCTAAATCCGTTGCAGAGGCAACTAGCATGTCTTTGACCTTTCCTTTTAGAGCTTCTATTTCTTTAGCGTACCCTTCAATTTCCTGCCATGGTTTTCGTTAACAGCATATGTCAAATTGTTAATTTACAAAGCCACCCTATGCCAAATTGTTATATAAATCTTATTTGTTATATATGATATATATTACTCTTTATTAAATATTATATATATATATATATTAATTAATATATAGTTAAAATTAATTATTATTATATAAATAATAATTAATATATATATAATAATTAATAAATTAATATATATCATTACTATTATTGATAAATTTATGATCTTATATAATAAATTATATTCATATTAAAATTCTTTCTCATTAATTTTCTTTATGTATCATATTAATGCCCATTTTAAAAGAAGTTTCTCGTGATTATTAAATTTTTTTTCAATTTATTCTTTTATGTATTCTTATTTTTCTTATCTTTTTCTCTTTTAATTACATTTAATATGAAACAAAAATAATTAAAGAAAAAAATACAACAATTATGATTAAATGTAAGCAAATCATATTGTAATGATACTTAATGTAAAAGGAGAAACAATAATATAATACTATACAATCCTATCTTTAATAATTTTTTTCAATTATCCGTAGGTTTTTAGGAATAAAAAATATTTAATTTTCTAAATTTATAATTTTTAGATATATAATTATTTATGAAACTTTTTTAAACTTAAACTTAAAAGAGATATTTACATATAAAAGCATATTAAATATATAACTATTAATAATTAAAAGAACCATCATATACAGCGACCATGCATGGCATATTTGGAAAGGAAGAAAACGGTAGGGAAGCAGCAAGAATACTTACAGGATTCTGGAAGGAATCAAAAGCAAAGTTACAAGCCCAGAACGTACGAGGGAAATTTGGGAATCCGTCAGCAGGGAAACTCTCTTGTCTTGCCATGTTTTAAAGTAATACGGAGTATGGTTCATTACCGGGACGAAATCGTCTCTATTTATAGATGAGCAAGAGCAATCTGTGAGGTGGGGCAGCCGCAATTATTGAAGCTGCCCAAAAATTATGCACAGCAATTGTTGATTTATTTAAAAAAAAAAGAAAATTAGATGAGCAAATGCGTTTTGTATGCGTATTCTCTATCTATAAATAGACAGGAATGTTAAGGCATAAGATCATTCCAAAACAGATCTCAAAAGTAGATTGAGAGAAAAAAAGAGAGGAAAGGAAAAATATTTAGAGAGTATTTTGTAACTCCTAATATTTATTTCTTGAATAATATTCTTTGATCCTTTTTCCGTGATTTTTACCCTAATTTATTTAGGGGTTTTTCACGTAAAATCTATGTGTTTCATTTTTATTTTCTCAAATTTTAACTGCGGCTCTGCTTTATCCGGTCCATATTTTTCAACAAGTGGTATTAGAGCTTTGGTTCTTGTTGGAGGAATTTTTTGAAAAGGAGCACGCCAAAAGGAAGGAAAAATTACGAGGAATTTTTCGGTACAATCCGTTCGAAAAACGAAAGTAAAAAGTCGAATTAATAAATAGTATCAAATAATAATTTTTTATTAAAAGGTGATGGTACTGTAGCATTTTGGCCACTGTTCATTACTGTAGATCACTGTAGCACGGATTTCGGCCAAGTTACTGTTCATACTGTAGCGGTACTGTAACAGGGGTACTGTAGCGGACACTGTAACAGAAACACTGTAGCAGAGTATTGTAACGATTACTGTAGCAGAAGCATTGTAGCAGGGTACTGTAACAAATACTGTTCACGGTACTGTTTTGCACGTATATAACTACTTATCGTATGCTCTGTGGTTACCATTAAATTGGATCCTCTACATCAGAAAATAAGTTAGATTATATCACAGGCAGTGGAATAGTGATAAAAGCAATGGCGGTAAAATTTGAGATTGAGAAGTTCAACGGGAGAAATTTCTCACTGTGGAAACTAAAGATAAAGGCTATCTTGAGGAAAGATGGTTGTCTGACGGCGATCAGTGAAAGGCCGCAGGATTACACAGATGATACTAAATGGAACAAGATGGATGGGAACGCTATAGCAAACCTACATCTAGCACTTGCGGATGAGATCTTGTCCAGTATAGAAGAAAAGAAAACAGCAAAGGAGATTTGGGATCATTTGATCAGATTGTACGAGGCGAAATCATTGCACAATAAAATTTTCCTTAAGAGGAAATTGTACACCCTGAGAATGACAGAATCTACTTTAGTGACGGAGCACCTTAATGTCTTGAATACGCTATTTTCTCAGCTTACATTATTGGGCTATAAAATAGAGTTTCAAGAACGTGCAGAACTTCTACTCCAAAGTCTACCAGATTCGTATGATCAGCTCATCATCAACTTAACAAATAATATTCTTTTCGATTCTCTGGTCTTTGATGATATAGCAGCAGCAATTCT
>CANYBF010031539.1:0-10509 GCA_948192965.1 Dalechampia spathulata | reverse complement strand
ATGCACAGGTGTTGCAGTTTTAGTCAGTGGATTGCTTGTATATGTACACACACACAAGCAAGCACTTGTTCTTGGGCCTTTTGTTTATATTTTTGAATTTTGAATGCGCAATTTTTTCCCTTCAAATTGTAATGAAAAGCTCTCTGTTGAACTTGTTTTGCAGTGGAAGTGGTTTGCTTCTCTAACAAGATTTTGCCACATGATTTTTCCACTATTATTATGACATTTGATTTCTGCGGGTTTAATTTATTATTATTATTATTATTATTGGGGCAACTGAAGGTTCATATTAATTCGTCATAAAATGGTCCATTTTCATCAAAAATATTAATATATCATTTAATATTGTTATATATCAATAAATACCATATTATAAATCTTCAAAACAAAAATAAAAGAAGAAAATCAAAAGATTGATAATATCATAATATTTTAAAATAATATGGAAAAGTGACTTTTTAAATATTTTTGGCATTAAAAGTCTTATATAGTATACATAAAATATAATTATTTATGAAAATTGAAAATTTTATTAGGGAAAATTGATAAGGATGAAAACAACATAATTAATTAATTAATTAATTAATTTTTATATGTTTAAATAAATTCAGATTTGTTAATTTGATTAAGATTAATGAAATTGGAATAAGCTAAGTTTGGTAAGTTTCATTCCACCGGACTCATTTGCCTAGTACTAACACCAATACACGTGCAAGCTCAAACAATTATTAAAATAAAGGACACTAAGCGTTGTCGTTTTATCTCCTTCTGTTCCTTCCTAACAGGCATCGACCTTCCTTGCCTTGTGTTTCTCCATGATATTTCCCTACAAAATTACAGCAGAGAGAATCTGATTAAAGGAAGCTCCCGCATCAAATGCCTGGCTGTTGCGGCATTAGAGCTCTATGGATCCTCAAAAATCTCGACGCCGTCGTTTTCTCCAGGTATCTGTCACCATGCCACATATTTCTCTTGCACATTTCCATTTTTCTTTGCCTGAATTAGTTTCACCTTAACGAGTTGAATTGAGTTGATTTCTATACCAACTGAACTAGGTTAGGTGTTTTTCGTTTATTTGATTTTCTTAGTCACTTACTTTGGTATGTCTAGATTTTGTCAAGTCCTACGATAATTTTGTTATTTGGACTGCTTGTATTTATTCAATTCATTTAATATTAGGAGGTTTCCGGTTGTAGAGAAGCAATGGCGCGCTGCTTGTAAGAGCGAAAATGATTGCTCAACTGAAGAAGAAGATGCGATGGTTAAGTACAGTGTATTTCCTGTCGTTCCGAATGATTCTGAGCTTGCCTGTGCTTTTATGGAGAGAAAGATAAGGTGTATTTTGTACTTGTTTTCTCTTATTTCTGTATGATTTTTATGTTATATGGCTGCTTGAATTGCTAAACATGGTCTTTAAATTTTGTAATGCTGCTTTAATAAAATCAATTTGCAGTGGCTTGATCTAATTCAATTCTTGCAATATCCTGGCACTTCTTGTGGCATGATTTCATTAATTTTGATACGAGATACTATAACCCTTTCAAGCATGAAAATGACAATAGAATTCAAATTGATTTGGATTTGTATATTTTAATTTTCCAAATAGCATATTCTTCCATGTAGCTTTCTGACTAGTGATTTATTTCAAGATTAATATAAATTCATTTGTTTCTTATTGATTACTTTTGTTGTTAGAAACTGATGCATATTTCAAAATTAGTATGGATTCGACAGTTTCAAGTTTATTATTTTTGTTGTTAGAATTTCCTTCCTAATCTGCTGTTTTCTTATATTCATTGTAACCTTTTGCTTTTATAGTTTATTGCAGAAACACTTCTTTTAGTTTTACTTTTTTAATCAGTTCTAGTTATTGGTTATCTCTTGCTTTCCTAGAGAGGGTTCGGCACGAGGATATGGCATGCGTTTGACTCAGTCAACTGAAGGATCTGATTCTTGGGTTGATGACCCTATTACTCGTCATGTTATAAGCCTTCGTATTGGCACGGAGGAGGAAGGGGAGAGTCATCATCTTCTATGGCCTTTGATTTTGCATGTAAGGGGCCCTTATTGTATCCTGGTTTTGCCACTTGTTGAGCCAAAGCATTTGAAGGCGTATTCTAGGATACGTAGAAGATCTGATTGTGGAAATGCTGTTGGAGTGGACGAAAGCATTTCTTCCCTCCTCTTTGATCTCCCGTCCATCACAGGGTATAGCAAGTTATTTGTGACATCAACTTATTAATAGTATAAAATAAGTGTCTTGAAGTTATCTTTCTACGTTTTCTTCTACCTTGCACTTTTCTTATAGTTTTCACATTGGTTTCAATGTTAAACTCATTTTGGCTGATGTATAATTGTTGCTGCTAAAAATGCTGTTAAGACCTTAATGGTATTAACTTAACATGTGTATTATAATAAGGCAAATTTACTAGATGTAATGGAAAATAATAGGTCTTTTGTGGTTTCATATCTCTTGTGGCATTCAGGGGATAGGAAATGATGCATATAGATGCGGAAATTACCAATGTTGGAGAGTAGTCTAATGGGCATTGCTGGTTTTATTCTGACAATAGTAGGCTATAGAGTATGTCTTGAGTTTGCGTGGTGCTAGAACCCCTTGCTTTTCTCCACTTACCTCCTTCCAGTCTGCGTTGCATTCAATCATCATTGCAGTTGCCTTTTCTTTTTTGGAAAGTTAATATGATTTAGAATCTTATTGAAAGGTTTTTTGCCTTAGCTTATCAAAGTTAAGAATCTCCTCAAAAGGAATTTTAATTAACCTTGATAATGATGACTGTCCTAAATTTTTTAGTTTGGAAACATTTTATTTCATTATTGTTAGGGGGGAAAATTGGTCATTTGTGGTGGTGTGGTTGCTCTCAAAGGTTTTCTTTTATTATTTTCTGAACTTCTGGTTGCTTTTGAAGTTCACTACTTCATAATCTTCATTACAGGGCTTTCATGGTGGCACTTGCTATTGGTGACGTAATTGCTGGTGATGTTGTAGATCCAGAGGTAGTTGTAAATGTCTCCCCATCCGTGGGAGGACTGTTGGATTCTTTAACTGGAAGCATAGGGATATCAGGTATCTCCTCTAGGGCAAAACCTGTGGCAGCGCCTGTAGCATCTGCCACCCCATCCAGCACTGCTGCTATTGGAGCAGTTACATCAGATGCTCCAAAAATCGGTTTAAGGCCTTTGGATAAAGATGCACTTCGAAATTTCATTAGTGCCGCCATGCCTTTTGGTTGGTATTTCTTGTGATGGCTTCGCTTGTTTCAAATATTTGTAACATGTTACATTGGGACCAGTACACATATGCCTAATCCTACTAGGTTCTTGTATCTACTTTTTCTATTGTAGGAACTCCTTTGGATCTCAACTTCTCCAATATCTTTGCTATTAAGGCTAACGGTTTTTCTTCGTCAGATCTGCCTCCAGCAGACCTTAAACAACCCGCATGGAAGCCATATCTGTACAAAGGAAAGCAAAGGATATTATTCACAATCCACGAGACTGTTCATGCTGCCATGTATGATAGGGATGAGATTCCAGATACAATATCAGTCTCAGGCCAAATCAATTGCCGAGCAGAACTAGAAGGATTGCCTGATGTATCATTCCCTTTGACAGGGTTGAACAAGGCCCATGTCGAGGCCTTATCTTTCCATCCGTGTGCTCAAGTTCCAGAACAAGCCATCGATAAGCAGGCTATGATGTTTTCACCACCATTGGGAAACTTTGTATTGGTTCGTTATCAGGCAAGTTGTGCATTGGGCCCTCCTGTAATTGGATTTTACCAGCTGTCAATGGTCTCTGAAGATGAAGGTGCTTTTTTATTCAAATTGCGGATAATGGAAGGCTATAAGGCTCCTTTAGCAATGGAGTTCTGTAATGTGATGATGACATTTCCAAGGAGAAGAGTTGTGTCTTTTGATGGGACCCCTTCTGTTGGCACAGTGTCCACCACAGAGCACTTGGTTGAATGGAAAATTATCCCAAGTGGTCGAAGCCTCACTGGGAGAAGTATTGAAGCAACTTTCCCTGGAACCATTCGATTTGCACCATGGCAAATTCAAAGACAGCCTTCCTCTAAGTCTGGGTCTGGAAACATGAGTGATGGAGATAGTGATGTTGAGACAGAGAGCACAAACAATATGGTAAACGTGGAGGAATTCTTAATGGAGAAGATGAACAAGGACCTTCCCCCGGTTGATCTTGAGGAGCCATTCTGTTGGCAGGCATATAATTATGCCAAAGTATGTTCTTGGCTCCAATATCATTGCATAATTTGCTTTCATTACAACACCAGGATTCGTGCATAATTTACATTGCTTTCAATATCATTCCATTAGGGTGAACGTTGTCTGCCTGATTTAAAATGCTAGAAAAGCAATCACTTTTAGTTTTATTCTCTCCAAGTGCTACTGTATTTTTCTTCTTATTTAACTGGCAGAACCGTGTATTACTTTTGCCTATCGGGAACTCAGGAAAGTTTGTTAAATCCAGAATTTGTTTCATATGCCCAACTGTTCTTGCAGGTATCCTTCAAGATTACTGGGGCATCATTATCTGGAATGCTTATTGATCCTAAATCTGTGAGTTATTTTACTCCTGTGATTCTCTTCTAATAGATGAGGGCTGTTGATCTTGTTATATATGTTGGTATTGAACTTTTGAATCTAATTTTATTATAGATTTATAAGTTTTGGATATGCTTCCTTGCGTAATAGTCTACCTAGCTTTTATTTGCTAATATTCATATGCGTCTTCTGATCTTAGGTGAGCATCTATCCAGCTGTTAAAGCGCCTGTCGAGTTGTCAACTCAGGTGTGCATCTTTTAGTAAGCAGACATGGCATTTATGCAAGCAATTTAAGTATTTAAATCATCTAGAACTAGTTTATCTCCATCTGCAAATTTAATGTGCTAGAGAAGAAAAGTCCCCCGAAACTTCTCAACTGCACATCCAGAACTTTTCTGATGTCTTCTTCAGCTTCGTAGCTTTTTGAGTTTTTCCAATATCCAGTTCGACTATACCTCACCAATTTGGTTGCAACAGGTCACTTCCGGGGATTACATATTGTGGAATACGTTAGGGAAGTGCCCATCTGCAGCAACGGCCTAAGTCTTGGATTTTAACATAGCAAAATTACCGAAAAGATGCATGATATTGGCTTATCAAACCATACAAACATTGAGGACAGGATTGCGGTATTACAATTTCCACACCTTAGTGAGCCTTCTGCTTCATTTTATGGTACCCCATTTCAAAACAGGAGTTGGACGTCGTAAATTCAAAATGGGTTCACTTTCGCTGCTGGATTTTTCTGGAGAGTGTGGAGGCATAGGGCTGGACAAGCAGTCATACGCTTCCTGTCATTTACTTCATGTTTTGTCTATGCTATGTATAGTAATTATACTACTTTCATATATTTCGTAATTGCAATTTCTTTTTTGAATTTTTATTTACAGGCAAACTACCTGGATTTTGAATTGGATAATTTCATGTACAATCAAAAGAAAAAGAAACGGTAAGCATCATCATTTTTCTCCCTGGTACGAGTGTCAGTTCAACTTTTCTTTGTGATGTTCATTATATTCAACTTTTTTGTCTATTTAATTTTAAAAAATATTAATAAGCACCTACTCATCATTAGGTAGTAAAAATGAGTCCTTTCTGGTTTTAAATTGTAATAGTAAGGTATGCCCCTACATATATATATGATCTCCTTTTGTTGATAAAATACCCAAGTCTTAATTGATGCCAAAGGATTTGATATTCTCATGGCAACAAAGCATCGTTTTTCTGTATTATAATGAGCTCACGTTAAGCATACAACACTAATCATTACATATCAACATCATTGGAAGATATTCTATGAGCCAAAACTCAATTAGCTTATGGTAAATATTAATTTATTTTATTTATAAATCATTTAAACTTTTTTTTTTTTTTTGTGTAAAATTGTCCCATGATCATCATTATTTTTAATCTAACGCTCCTAATTGTAAGTGCTGTCAGCCCCTCACTAGGGAACAATCATGATTTAAAATACTATTTTCAATGTTAAAATTAGATTAAAAATTAGGGTACAAATATTAATTACCCATTGGTAACAATTTATTCTTTAATATATTTATATTATATGCCTAAAAAATATGTTTATCAATTTTTTATATAAAAATGTATATACTCGTTCTGTCTAAAAAAAAAGATAGTTTATTAATATTTTTTAAATGCTATAATTTAATTTGTATCGTAAAAAATATTATCTCATAATTTTGATGAGTTAAATGTTAACATTTAAAATTATTAAGTTTGGATTTAAGGTCTCGTTTGATAATTAAATATTATAACGAAAAATAAGTGAATGGATTTAAATGTATGAGTTAGCTTTAATTATTGAATGGATTGTAATTAATTATTAAGTTTGGATTTAAAATCTAGTTTGTTTTCCATTTTTCTTAATTAATAAATATAGTTTATTTTTAAAAATAGTAGTTTCTTTTAGAAAATAACCAATAATAGTTTACTATCAATTTTTAAATTTATATAGAATGAACAATATTATTTTATTAATTTAATTTGATATATTTGATTTCGATAATTTTTTTTACGAGTAAATAAAAGCAGATCTAATAAGAATAAAGTGGGACCGAATTTACCACTTGGATTGAAGGTGGACTTGAAACCCTAACCACATAAATTGGAATTTGGGAAATTAATAATTTAATGCATATTCTTTTGTTTTTTTTTTCTTTGAATCATAATTTCTTTATTTTATTAATGCATCCTTTTATATGATTAAATATTGTTCTTGCAAGTAAATTTTTTTAATCATTTTTCTCTTTTTTCTTATTACTCTCTACCTTATTAAATAGAAACAAAAATCATGTAATAAATTATATAATTGTTTTTATTTAAATCATAAAGCCACATAACCTTTTTTCTTATATTCAGACAACAATCTTAAACAATATCTAATGATGATATTTCATTTAATAATCCAAATATTGCTCCTTCAAAGTCCTTGGTGGAGTAAAAATCACTTTTAAATCTGTTGATATTTTTTTAATATTTATTTATGACGTGTAATACATAAAAAAAATGCATTTCATATTATAGAATAAGTCAACTATTATATACCATAATAAATAAAATACAAGATAAAAAGTTGCATTAGAATAAGATAGCTTAAAAGAAATGTCAATTGACCCAATACCCATACAAAAGGGGAATCACATTTATACATACATATATACATATATATATTCTGAAAAGGATTTTAGATAATTTAATTTTATAAAAAAAATATTTATATGTAATGTTCAAATTTAAAATGAAAACATTAAATGTAGTTCAAAAAAGCATTTTCCATCTTTGTACCTCATAAAAATATGAAATTTGGTAGGCAAGCACTAGGAATATTGATGTAGCTTTGTTGGGGTATTGATGAATCTCTCTCTCTCTCTCTCTCTTCAATCTTAGCACTGCGTTCATTGTCTCTGATCCAATCATTTACGACTCTCTCTATTCATTGTATGCAAGTATCACATAATATGCTTTACTTTCGTGATTCTTATATTGTGACTATATCAAATTTTTTGAATCCATAAACGTCACATAAAATCTTAATAAGATTATATATGCAAGAGCACACAATATTTCCATTGTTGCGACGAAGGAATGGGAAATTTGATAGATTTAGTGGATCTAGACTTTATGACACAACACACAACTTAATTTGATCTTAGCATGACCTCAAGAACCCTTATAACAACCCAACAAGAGAAGGGTTCGATAGCTTTTTTTTTTTTTTTTGAGATAATTGATACTATCCCATGAAAACGAACCCACTTCTTGGCTGAAATCTCAAAACTTTTAGCCACTAACTCATGGCATACAGTGCCCACATCCGGAAGAGAACAGAGTGCGGTGGGCCTTTTTATACGCATGGTACATTAGCACCCACAGTAGGATGCTCTCTCTCGTCAGTGCTCAAAAACAAAAAACAAAAAACAAAAAACAACCCAGAAGAAGAAAAGAATAACCCAACACGCATTATAAAGAACACAAGAAAAATCCAAAATCCATTATGCACATGTCTATGAAATTTTGCGCATGCAAAGGGAAAATGTATGACGGCTAAAGGCAACTAGTAGTAGTTTTTCATGCCCCTTACCGGTTCGAAATGTCCTCTCGGTTCCTAATACTAATCTAGTGGTGGGACTTAGATGTTACCTCAAGATAATAATTTTTGTCTGGTTGGATTTATATTTCATATATAAATCAAATTAATATATATTAATATAAAATATGAATCGCATTTATATATTTTTTAATCATATAAAAGGTAGATGATGATGATGAAACTAATATGGGTGGCATGAAGTGAGGGCACACAATGAAGATGAAGTGTAGTTTGTGTAGGTTCAAGTGCCACGGAAGCTGTCGGGGACATCATGTAATAAGCTCAAGGATAAGTGGAACCAATCATGGGTTTAGGACTTGGTTAGTATAATTTGGGTGGAAGGGGTGAGTTTGGGTTAAAAAAAGAAACCATATTTTAATCATAAGAGAATATTTATCCGATTACAAATGAAAAAAAAAAGTCAAAAACCCAAACTGATATGAGCTGTTGGAAACAAAAATTCTGACAGAAAAAAATAAAAACAAGAAATTGGGGGTTGAAATGAAATGGTTTTTCTTGCAAGTGTTGGATAGTGTTATTGACTTTGGTGAGTGCGCGTGCGACTCGGAGATGTGGCCATTTGCGGACATGATGGCCCCTCCCATCACCCGCCTCCTTTTACTTCCGAATCATTTCCTGCCCTTAATAGTGTGCATACTTTCTATGTCTTTTACATAATCCTACACCAACTTGTGTATCAATAACTATCAATAATATGCTTATAATATCTGATACAAGTATAAAGAAAAATCAAAATTAGAAGAAATATAATGAAAGGAGGAGCAATTAAGATGTAGAAATAGGAAGAAGAGACGGTCCAAATGATATAGGTAAAGCATAATGAAGGAATGCATGAAAAATGTACATAGTGGTCCTCGTTGAACATCTGGGAGTGACAACTCTTATGAGTGGGACTTTTGAGTGCTTTTGGGAACAGATGGGGCATAATTGCAAAAGTTCGCTGACTCCAATATACATTTTGGTTGGAATTCCAAGTTTTGCCTTTTTCATTTAATTCATCTATTATTTTAGTTCTTATCAAACAAAAGTATATTGGCTTGATGAATCTTTACATGGATGTTAGGATTGTGGGTCACTAGGATTTTCCCGGTAGTGTTTTTTATATATGGGTATGATTTATGTATGAAAAAATTCTTATATGAATTGAATTCATTACGTAAGATTATAAATTTACTAATAGAATGATAATACACGTTAATTTTTATTTAATGTTAAATATTTATTAATTTTATATCAATACATGTATTATTATATAATTAACATGATAAATCTAAATGATATAATTGAGTATGCATGGTATAATTAGGAATTTTAAAGGAAAGAGATAGGGCCCTTGCTTTATATAATTAAGAAATTAATTAATGAACGTTTAAGTAGAGATGCAGCCGAAATCATATCAAATAATCGCGTCGCTTGCATGAAATGTTGCATGTGGATTAAGGATATGATGCTAGTGAGTCCTTTTCAATCCACGTATGAGGGTGCCTTTCCCTTCCAAATTCAATATCTGCCACGCCTCACTCCTTTCTTTACAGTGATTCATTACGATTAGGTGCTTAAGTACCCACTTGATGTGGTCTAGAACTAACTTCTCATTAGATTAGGTGCTTAATTCTTTTAATAATTATTGGCATGCATATGTATAAACATACAGCCGATCTAGCTTATGATTATGTTCACGCTTCATTAAACAAGCAAGGAAGCCTTTCTCAAGGAAACAGGAAACATGAGACTTGGCAGCTCCTTCTGCAATGGTGAATGAAGATGAAGAGGATAAAGATGTCAATTATTTGGATCCCTGTCTATCAAACCTACTGAACTAACTACACAAATCATATATGCTTGGACATAATCAATACACTGGACCTAAGTTACTTCTCCCTTGACTCTCCACATTCCAACACTAATACCGTTGAAGGTTGATGTCCATGTTTAAGGTGCTGTTGGTGAAACTACTTGAAATTATTACAAGGGTAAGTGTGTGTTATGTGAGATGGGCTGGGTTTGTATTCGTGTTATGGTACGATTGGTGATTGCAGTGGAAGAATATATACGTAAAGTGGCTGCAAACTGATATGGAGTATACTGCCAATTTGGCAGATACCACTGAGTATGTGTAGTGCCGAGTAATTGACAAAAACCATACAAAGAGATCAAATAAAAAAGGAAAAGGCATGCGCGGAGGGGGGGGTGGGGGGGGAAAAAAAAAAAAAAACAAGAAATAATAAAAAAAAAAATTTTTAAAAAAAAATATTTAATTTAAAAAAATTAAAAAAAAAAAAAAAAAAAAAAAA